>JAVFBZ010177460.1:4179-15738 GCA_032466195.1 Katharina tunicata
ATTCTACTATGAGCCTCAATCGAGAAGCAAACCACTCCATTTTATGTCTACTTGACCAACATGGTGTCTGCATCATGTCTTAGCCAAGACTGGTCATTTTATTCAACGTTTGGCATTTTGGCAATTCATATTAATACAACCACTCACCGCCAAAATACGTTCCTCTTTTGGCAAGTTCTGCTTCAAACACATCGAGGTTACTGAGATAGGTGTCTTTGGCTTCCTGGTCACCCCCTTGGCTTCTGAGAAGTTTATAGTGAGGACCAATCACCTACAACACGTCAACAAACATACATTATTGGCGTGCAAAGACATGATAATCTCACCTCATATGTGTCGAAACATAGAGAAAACTTTGTATACTCTTAATCGCAATTTTTTAATGTTTTCTTTCAAATAATATCAGTGTGATATTTCAAGTTGAGTTCAAACGACCAGCGTTTCACCATCGCACAACAAGAGTTTATGAATCAGTTATCTGACCCACACCAGTAATACGTCATGGGTTATCTTTCTAAAAGCCAACCGAGTAGTTCCATAGATCAGTTTTGAGTAACAAGGAATAAGAGAATCTTCGGATAAGGATGACTCCCTTGTTCGGACAATCATCAAGACTTCCTTGTTCGGAGTTTCTCTTTTTCTATGTGATCTTTCTAGGTTGTCTGCCACAATGAACCATTGTTTACACATGTTCAAGGTGTCATAGTATCTGCGTGATGACTGACATAACGGAAAGCAGTTCTAGTGCTAGATTATTTTACTCCCTCGGCACGGTCAACTGCTTGTTTATCGATCATATGAGTTGTATGATGCATTAAAAACTGAGGTAAAATTACCAAATTTGTTGTTGTTACTAGCAAATCAATAGGACGGAATATGAATGCTGTTTATATCAGGCCATGAGACAGACATTATTTAAAGCATGCGCACTTTACTGAACCGTTCCACCAACATCTGGTCACGTGCTCGCGGATATGGATCACTTGGACTTAGTTTCTTTCCAGGATAAACGGCGTCAATGTAGTCGTTACAAATGGACGACTCGTACACTACTCTGCCATTCTTTTCCAGTACAGGTACTAATCCTAAAGGATTCCGCTCCAGAAACCATTCCGGCTTAGATTGGAGATTAATGTTTACCGTTTCGTATCTACAAACAGAAACATGACTTTATTGGTCCAAATAAGACAGTTAAGCACAAACTACACATTGGTAGCATCGAAGGTCTACGATAAGCATTGGCATTCTCCTATTTGCCATAATACCGAAGTATAGGAATAGTATATTGATTTTATATCAATATTTACAAAGGAAAGAACAATTCTCTTTATTGTACGCATACGATGATGTGAATGATGCTTAGCTACGATTTAAATTTCAAACCACTTCAATTTGCCAGAAAATAGAAAACATGTGGTTTGATTACATAAGCGCTGAAATGGTTTTCCTCATTTTTTAAAATTTTGTTTATAATATAATTTTGTTTGTGGGTTATATGCTTTATCCTTCACTACATCTACTTTTTACTTACGGAATTTTCTTGTGCGCTAAAATCAGCCTGGTACGGTGGGAAAATGGGCATAACCTCATACTATACAACCTTAGCTTATCCTTCTCCAACGGCGGGAACTGACTACCTACAATGCAAGCCACACACATCTTCACCATATTATCTAAAAATCGAAATATATATGGCTTGTTTCTGGAATGGCCAGATCCACCAGATATAATCGCAAACTCCTCAATGGGTTCATACTATTCCAAAGGTTGTGTCATTTACCGCATATATTGTCAACAAGGTTCTTTCAAACTTTCTGGACTTTCCACACTAAAACGCCCTAAAAGATAACAAACATTCTCCAAATTACGGCAGAATTACAGTTTACGAAAGCTGTACAGTTTAATAAAGCTACATGTTGTACTTGATAATTGCACTATTCAACAAGGTACGATTCTCGAAAATCTGCAACTCGATGCCTTAAGGACAATTTGTGGTTGTCCACGAGGGACCAGTCATGGTCTAATTTATAAGGAAACTGGATGCATACCTTTTTCCGAGCGCCGAAAGTGTCATAAGTTGATTTTATTTTATAAAATGATCAACAAACAAACTCCGGCATATCTCACGCAGTTTTTGCCTCAATATGTTGCCGATGTGTCGCGGTATGCGTTGAGGATGTCGGGCAACTTGCAAAACCCTTTCTGCAACACAGTCATTTTCCAGAATTATTTTTCCCTCAGTGGCGTCATTGTGGAACAGCCTACATGCTGAAATTCGTAACGTCCAATCTCTTACTGTGTTTTAGGCAAAGTTATGTAATGGCGATTCTAGCGTGCCATCTCATTATTATAATGGAGAACGCCATTCGCAAATTATTATGTCACAATTAAGACTTAAATGCAGTATTCTAAATTCAGATATGTTTAATCGCCATCTAATTGATTCACCACGATGCCAGTGTGGCTTTCCTAATGAAGATTGCGAATATTATATAAAGTTCTGCCCACTTCATCAGCCATCCAGAATGCGTTTTTTTTCCGAATTATTAGACTATTTTACTCTGGATGTTCTGATATGGGACAGCTCTGAATTATCTCATAATGCAAATGTAGATATCCTTGTCAGCATGCACGGTTTCATCTATCACGCAAACAGATTTACAACTGTTCTTGGCCAATAGTTTTAAACTAATAAAATCAACGAATTTATCAACAATAAAATAATAATAATAATTATTAAAGCATATATCGTGTAATTACTCTTGTAATAGACAGCAGCGTTTCCCATTTTAACGAGCTTTTGTTTTACTTATGTACTATACGTTATTTATTACTTGTTGTTTATATATGTATTACAAGAAGCGGTGTTTATATAGGCATTGTCTGTTCACCAATCCTTATTTCATATGAAATACAAATACTGTTTAAATTAATAAAGCTACACCAACACAGAAGGTTGGCTCTTCTTAATTACATCGCCGGTATATAATCTTTAAGCCAAAAAATAAAAATGTACCTTCTGCATGGGCTTTCTGGGACAGCATCTTCATTAAAAGCTTGATCTTTCGCTCGAACGACTAGGTATTATAAGGTTTAAATGTTTTGCTATATATCATATATTTATAGGAAGTGGTTGTTTGTGTTGGGTGTGGGGTTATTTTGGTGCACGTATACTTTATATCACGATTTGGCTAGTCATTGTGGGATTGTAAAAGAATTACTCATTCGGGCTAACTATCTTTTCTTGAAAAAAAAAACAAACAAAACAAGAATGGTTACAGAAGCGTCAATGAGGCTCCAAGCCTATATTGAGCATCCTCGCTCAACTCATTTTAATTAAATAGCACCAGGACTATTAAAGAAGTTCGTTTTACACATTTTTACACAGTTTTGCAGAGTACTGTATTTCTACCCTAGTGCTGCACAGAATAGTGCACTACTTTAAAGAACACTTGCATTAGCTGCTGGGGGTAGTCGGTGTTTATAACTGAACACGTTTACTGTCAAACAAATAAAACTTACTTGTTCACTAAACACATATTGGGATTTTATAATGTTATATTTGAATTAGGTAGGCTTAACTAATTGTTCATAACCGTTTTATCGCTTTTAGAAATAGTACAAACGATTTGATTTCAAGTGAATGTCGACCAGTGCACGCTGGTTAAGAATTTCATGACACAGCAGAAAATGAAACGCCTTATCAATGACTGCGGGGTCGTCTCAAATTGCCCAACGCATATCCTGGATGCCGTTAGAATGGATAAAAAGTATACAGCGAAACGAGTTGCGAAATTATGCCATGTCAGCCTGAACTTTGTATTTTTTACTGCGCACATTTATTACACGACAGAAACTGTTTACTGTTTGTAAATGATGTATGATTCAAGACTGTATGCTTTTAATATATCAGACCCGAATATAATTACAATAGCCTCCACTGTTGACAGGATATAATACACAACAGTAGACCCAGAGATCGGTTGATTAAGTGTATTAAGTTCAAACCATTGTGGTACGACGTCACAGTTGAGTCTGTTGAACATGAGTCAATCGTGAACCATCAACAAGTTAATGGGCTAATTTTTAAAACACAATTTGATTTGGATAGCCATCTCATGCGATAAACTTCACATTCCTGCTTTATTTAAACGAACGAGGAAAAGGTATCTTGACTATTGCTCTTTTTTTCATTTTCCTTGAATTTGTTATTTTTTGTTATAATTTTATAGTTTTAGAATGATAAAGTAAGAAGGGAATTCCTAATGTAAGTCTTTTGTACAACTTGTTGAACACGCGTCAATTATTCAACACATTCCGAATTTACTTACATTGTTTGTGCTATCATTAAATCACAGCGCCCGAATTTTAAAAGGACAGAAAAAAAATAAAAAATAAACGAACCAAAAATAAAAGAGAGAGGAAAAAAATAACAAACAGGTTGATTTGGATTGCAATCTTGTGCGATAAAATTCTCAGTTTTCCGACGGCTGTTCACTGAACCACATTCTGAAAATATTCGCGAAATGGCGAAATGATCCTCAGTTTGGTTTAATAACGTTTAACAGGACATGTAACGGGTAGCATCTATTAACAGAATGTACAGGGGCACCCTCTAGTGAATAAAGTGTTGAATAGGGTTGAATAAACTTGCTCTGTTACAACTAACTCCAACATCTGATTGGTATCTACAAGTTCTGACGCAAACAACCAATTGCGTATCTGTAAATTCTGGTAATAGGTGATAGTTCCGGAAATGGGATTGTAAGCTTGGAATGTTACTTACCATCACTAGGTGATAACTCCCTAAATACCAACTTAATTTCTTTATGTAACTTACTTTAAAATCATCCAGTAGAAATCAGCTGGCGAACCAGGCATGCAAATAATGTCTTATCCCCAGCTGTTTTCCTCTTTCCAATATTGATTGCTGGGGTTTTCAAAGGCCATTTTTTTTAGCCCATTAGCGGTATATTTACCGCTGCAGGCAATACTTGTATCGCATGCAGATAAACGTAACCTTTAGGACATCAAGTGCATTTAACGCCAGTAAAATTCCACCCATGTAACAACAAAGAAAATGAAGAAATACAATAGAACTATTTACCATAACATTAGGTCGAAATGACCAATGCAACAAAAGATAATCAAGTCACGTGACAGAGTTAAAATGTCTCCATAGGTCGATTAATCAGTTCAAGCCTCAGCTGCCTTGTATCACTGCTGTTGTATGACGTTCATAGTTATATTCAAAACGTCTAGTCATTAAAAACAAGGTTCGTCGCCGAAGTGATTAATGGACCGTTTCATACAAATGAAGAGGCTACTTGCCGGTCTTTCACCAAACACCGGCTAAGCACATATATAGGTAACTTTAAAGCTTAGTACTCTTGAGCACGACGTCACGACGTCAATTTAATTATTAAATCTGAGCTAAGTTTTATATCTCAAGACAAAATTTCAGTAGGCGAGGAGGGGCCTAGTCGTAAGCTTTGTCCTTAAATACAAAACAAAAATGACTCTCGACATCCTCGATTTTAGAAAAACTCATGACGTTCTGGTTTTGTTGAATGAACTGCTGTTGTTTTAGAGTTGCTATATGAACCTCGGGTTTCGTCTGTCCCTCACACATCTGATTTATCATGGAAGTATTTTAAGGACTTAAGGTTTTTGGAATTGATAGGGTTTGCAAATTTCTCTAGATCAACCATCCTTTTGATTTTACTGATTTTGCCAGGGCGTTTTTTTTTTTTTTTTCGAAGAGTAGAATTGTTCCTGTGTAATTTTGTTATTGTGCCGTGGCGCAGTTAGTTGAGAGTTTGACTGCTAAGTCAATTCGCTGTGCCCGGTATGGGTTCGAATCCCCCTGTCGAAATGAGGTACATTAAGGAATCTTTTCGGTAGCTGTGCTGATCGTGGGTGTTTGATTACAAGGTTTCTTCCCGGAAAGCCACTTTACAGCAGCACCAGCGTAGAATATGTAAAATATCATAGAGTACGACGTTAAACGCCAATCAACTAAATACATAAATATACTGAGGATGACCAAATTTGACAATTTTTCGCATGAATTAGATTAATGTATCATCAAACTAATAACTTTTAGAAATTAGATTGAATGTGTTTTATCTCCCCTTAGATGTAAACAAGACTTAATCTGTGCTTCCAAAGATGGAGAGATAACTTCAAGATTTCCGCCAAACAGTGGAATGAAAGATCTGATACCAAAAGACAATCAGCGCCAATTTAGCCAAATCTGAAAACTAAGAGGGCACAGGCAGTGGACCATGTCATCATATCACACAAATCCAGGGAACTAGATGTGTACGATCGGCGGCAGTTAAAACCAATTGTTTATTACCAAAATAATCATGTAACTGTGGAACAATGGCGTTTAAATATCCATGAACAAATTGAAAATAGCAAGAAAAAAGTAGAATACTCGACTCAGCAATCTGATACAATACAACAACAACGCCATGCAATTCTGTATCACCACAACACACGTCCGCATCATACAAATCCAGGGAACTAGATGTGTATGATCGGTGGCAGTTATAACCAATTGTTTATCACCACAAATAGCATGTATCGTTAAAATATCGATGACAAATTTGATTTCGAAGTAACTCCAGGAAATCATTTTAAATTCCCGATAATAATATGTTAAACCCGTGTGGTAACACTTTGTGAGAAACTTCTTCATATGTATGTATGAAGAGCACGTGACCCAAACCAGCTCAATCGGCAAAACCTCGCATGATTTCTCGTTATTTCTCTGTCATCATTAAGCTCGACGGTAATAGGTGTATAAATATGTCTCAAAATGATAAATTTTGTAAGCCGGGAGACTTTTTACAGCCGTATGCATATAAACACATAAGCAAACAAGGGTCAACTGAGCGAGTTTCATACGTCTTTAGATGCATTAAGTTTAGTTTAGGGGTAAATTAGGTCCTCCATGTAAAACAAGTGAATATTGTGCAATCTGTCTACATTGGCAGTTTTACCTAGGCTGTATCACGTCCGACATGATGTGACATGATCACCAGCTAATCACAATTCGTGTCGGAGCAACTTTAGTTTCATCGATGACAGTTGAAGGTTAGCTTTATGGCCGCACACGGGGGGAACTGGCTGAGCTGCCGGCCTCTCGAGGCGGGCAGCTCAGCTGTTTTCTCCGTTTGCGCTGCATTTTAGTGAGATTTCTGCCTCGAGTGGCCGTGAGGAAAATATCTGTAGTGTTTGATATTTGCTGCCACGAGAGGCCAAGAACCCACCGTGTGCGCTGACGGTAAGCTCTCGCCTGAGCTAGAAAAAGTAACTGGCCAAAAAAGAACTCGTTGAAGTGTCACGTGGCAGCAACATGGCGGCCATCGATGACATCGTGAAGTTGGCTCAGGCGACAGCTCTCCCGTTTGCGGCGAAAGAAGTAGTGAGAATGTAGCTGAGCTGCCGGCCTCTCGAGGCTGTTCCTTACGTATGCTGCAGGCTTTAGCGTACATTGTGTTTAAAAAAAAATAGTTTTATTGGTTCAGGGGCAGCAACTCTTTACGGCATCTTTCAGCATTACGTTGTACATACGCATTGAAGCGTATTAGTGTACCGATGTAAATCATATTTTGGTATCACCTACGTAGGAGTTACTATCAAGTACGTAGGACTAACTATCACCTACGTAGGACTTACCATCGCCTACGTAGGACTTAAGCGCTATCTCCAACGTAGGACATTGATCGTATCTTCTACGTAAGACTTACATCTTATCTCCTACGTAGGTCTTACTATCACCTACGCAGGTTTTAAGAGGTATCTCTTACGTAGGATATAAGTCGTATCACCTACGTAGGACATATTATCACCTACGCATGACTTACTAACACCTGCGTAGGACTAACGTAGGACTTATTATCTTCTACGTAGGTGATAATAAGTCCTACGTAGGTGACAGTAAGTTCTACGTAGGTGACAGTAAGCCCTACGCAGGTGACAGTAAGCCCTACATAGGTGACAGTAAGTCCTACGTAGGTGACAGTAAGTCATACGTAGGTGACAGTAAGTCATACGTAGGTGATACTAAATCCTACGTACATGTACGTGATAGGAAGTCCTACGTAGATGACAGTAAGCCCTACGTAGGTGACAGTAAGTCCTACGTAGGTGACAGTAAGTCCGACGTAGGTGACAGTATGTCCTTCGTAGGTGACAGTATGTCCTACGTAGGTGACAGCATGTCCTACGTAGGTGACAGTAAGTCCTACGTAGGTGACAGTTAGTCCTACGTAGGTGACAGTAAGTCTTACGTAGGTGATAGCAAGTCCTACGTAGGTGACAGCAAGTCCTACGTAGGTAACAGCAAGTCCTACGTAGGTGACAGCTAGTCCTACATAGGTGACAGCTAGTCCTACGTAGGTGACAGCAAGTCATACGTAGGTGACAGTAAGTCATACGTGGGTGACAGTAAGTCATACGTAGGTGATTGTAAGTCATACGTAGGTAGTAGTAAGTCCTACGTAGGTGAGGTGATAGTGTCCTACGAAGAAGATACGACTTTGAACCAACGTGGGTGATGATAAGACCTACATAGAAGATACGCTTAAGTCTTACGTAGGAGATAGCGCTTAAGTCTGACGTAGGAGATAGCGCTTAAGTCTGACGTAGGAGATAGCGCCTAAGTCTGACGTAGGAGATAGCGCCTTAGTCTGACGTAGGAGATGGCGCTTAAGTCCGACGTAGGAGATAGCGCTTAAGTCCGACGTAGGAGAAAGCGCTTAAGTCCGACGTAGGAGATAGCGCTTAAGTCCGACGTAGGAGAAAGCGCTGAAGCCCGACGTAGGAGATAGCAAGTCCGACGTAGGAGGTGGCAAGTCCGACGTAGGTGGTGGCAAGTCCGACGTAGGTGGTGGCAAGTCCGACGTAGGTGGTGGCAAGACCGACGTAGGTGGTGGCAAGTCCTACGTAGGGGGTGGCAAGTTCCACGTAGGTGGGTAGTCCTACGTAGGTGATGGCTAGTCCTACGTAGGTGATGGCTAGTCCTACGTAGCTGATGGCAAGTCCTACGTAGGTGATGGCAAGTCCTACGTAGGTGATGGCAATATATTTTTTACACCGTGACACCAATACCTGGATGGCTGCCTCTTGAAATTTTCTCTAGCGATGTCCTGATACCGAGCGCCATAAAACGGTAACCTTTCTCTTTTAAGATAATTATTTGTATGCTGTTTTTAAGGATAGTAGTGGTTTATCAAAATAACTTATTTTGTCGGATCGTAGGTTGTTAATTTTGGTAATTAAAGTTGTACCTCAGTCGCTTAGCTGGATCAACAACAACACAATGTCCAGTGTCACCACCTTCAGTATGAGTTAAATGTTGAACTTATGTTTTGATGATAAATACCATACTAAATAACATGTTAATTGTAAGTAACAATAGTAACCTCATATTTAACTGTGCAAGTGTCGTTCATTGATGTTGCAATAAACCGCCGTCATACAAGTGAAATGCCCTTAGCATGACTTTAACCACCAATCAATGTCAATTAGTTAGTGTAATTATGACAATTTAAAAGCGATTAATAACTGTTGTGGAGTTTAAAAGTCTGTTAAATGATTTTGTTTATTTTTTGGAAATTACTTGAATTCCAAGATATACTCAGAACGATTTTAATTTGTTAACTTTGCAGTCAATTTCTGTCCTATTCTGATCTGATCTCGATCTCTGATATCTTTGATTGTCGTCATCTCCGATTCACTAAGCATATTTGAATCAATCAATTATATACGAGAAATATGATGGCTGATGTTGTTACCTGAAGTGAAATAATGTTGTTGACTTTGAAACAGTGAATTGCGTTAGAGTTACTCGGTACACGAAATACATCTGCTACTTTGATTTTAACACAAATCAACAATGCTGAATATATGCAATTATATAATACCAGCAGAAAAGATTTGACAACACAATCATTTTGTTTAAATCGGACTTCCGGTTGAACGGGGATGGATGCATACACATGCTAGAATTTGGCAGCCAGTCAGTACGCATATATTGTTCACGATTGACTTGGATTTGACAAGTGAAATACTAGACATGCCGCCATATGATGTACACTTGTACAGTATTTTAGTGTTGACAATGTAACCCACGGCAGCATTTTGACCCAGAGTCAAGGTAAATATATTTTGAAATCAAGTCAGCTATTGAGTCGTATGTTCTGAGCAAATATTTATAGAGCTTATCATTTCTAAGCGAAAACAGAAATGCTCGTTCCCAAGAGACACTCGAGAGGCCAACTAACTCAAATTCCAATACCTAATTGTTCTCATTTGAGTTGATCAAATTGTCACTAATCAACTCATTCATTAGTTGTTTCCATTATTTCTTGTGTTTACCTTGAGAACAAATATATTTGTACGCCACATATTTGATCGATGTCCTCTTGATATGTACAAATTTATAACGACAAGATACCCGCTATTCTTAAAGGCGTCGCCCCTTAATCCAAAATTCATCGTAACATCAAAACCAGGGAGTTAACAAAATGTCCATGGAATCTGCTGCAGAACTATCTGGTGAAAAATTATCTCACAAAGACTAGCGCCCGTAAATACCTGACACAAAAGCTAGTTTAGAACAAGGATGTTCTGCCATAGTATTGGAAGAACTGTAGGTCAACCGTACCAAGCTGAGAAGCTCGCGCGCAATACCATAAGGGTGACCTTCGTTTGAATAATTTGTCACATTTCCTGTTTTCGTTTGCAATGTTATAAATTATTAAAACTTTGGCTCAGGAGGGATGATATTTTTCTACTCGCCAATGGGATTTTTTTTTATCCCAGCAGCAAGTTATGTGGGGATCCTCTCAATATATCATAACGGTACAGTATTATACACAGGGATATGAGATAAAGAGTAAAAGACCAGCTGAATAAACTATATGCAAAGAACAGAACCATCAAGTAACGCAAGTATACTGCACAAATTACACTCAAAAGCTGCATTATATATTAAATCAAACAGAGAGACAAGTATAGTACCAAAACAGTACAATTTCTCTTCTATAGTAATTTACATTTTTTTACAACGACAAACTCAAATTTTAACATTTTAAAATATCACTCCGCAACATGATTTTGCCATTGTTAGGTTGTATGGTTATGGACAAAATTGTGGTCCCGCATCTCGCCTATGTTCAGTTTGTATTTGCCATTAAAATAATGTCTCATATTGTGCCCTTTTCGTTGTGGTCAATCAGGTTGGTGCGATCAGTCATGTGGGTCTCTCGGACACCAATGGTCTTACACCTTTAAAGACCAACATCGTAATTGGCTTTCTCCTCAGCAACTGATTTGATGAATGCCACATGCGTGTCTTTACCAAACATGCATTCCTTGACAGCGGGCACTTGGTACATTCTATCGACCCAGGCTGTCAAATTGGGATATCTTTGTGGACTGGGCTTGAAATGGCACAACTCTTCGAGAAGTACCCACCTCTCAAAGTAAGGCCAAAGAACATAGTCAAGGTTGCAAATGGTACTTCCTGAAAATGAAAATATT
>JAVFBZ010177471.1:0-12085 GCA_032466195.1 Katharina tunicata
CGGTCCACATTCTCCCCCTCAAAAGTCTGGTTCAAAGAATGTGGGGAGGACAACCGACGGTCCACATTTACTCCCTCGGAAGTCTGATTCAAAGAGTGTGTGGAGGACAACTGACGGTCCACATTCACTCCCTCAGAAGTCTGGTTCAAAGAGTGTGTGGATGACAACTGACGGTCCACATTCATCCCCTCAGAAGTCTGGTTCAAATAGTGTGTGGAGAACAACTAACGGTCCAAATTCACCCCCTCAGAAGTCTGGTTCAAAGAGTGTGTGTGGAGGACAACTGACGTTCCACATTCACCCATCAGAAGTCTGGTTCACATAGTGTATGGAGAACAACTGACGGTCCACATTCACCCCCTCAGAAGTCTGGTTCTAAAAGTGTGTGGAGGACAACCGACGGTCCACATTTTCCCCCTCAGAAGTTTGGTTCAAAGAGTGTGTGGAGGACAACCGATGGTCCACATTCACTCCCTCAGAAGTTTGGTTCAAAGAGTGTGTGGAAGACAACTGACGGTCCACATTCATCCCCTCAAAAGTCTGGTTCAAAGAGTGTATGGAGGACAACTGACGGTCCACATTCACCCTTCAGAAGTCTGGTTTAAAGAGTGTGTGGAGGACAACTGATGGTCCACATTCACCCTCTCAGAAGTCTGGTTCAAAGAGTGTGTAGAAGACAGTTGACGGTCATTCACCCCCTCAGAAGTCTGGTTCAAAGAGTGTGTGGAAGACAACTGACGGTCCACATTTACCCCCTCAGAAGTCTGGTTCAAAGAGTGTGCGGAGGACAACTGACGGTCGACATTTACCACCTCAGAAGTCTAGTTCACAGAGTGTATGGAGGACAACTGACGGCCCACATTCAACCCCTCAGAAGTCTGTTTCAAAGAGTGTGTGGAGGACAACTGACGGTCATTAACCCCCTCAGAAGTCTGGTTCAAAGAGTGTGTGGAGGACAACTGATGGTCCACATTTATCCCCTCAGATGTCTCATTCAAAGAGTGTGTGGAGGACAACTGACGGTCCACATTCACCCCCCACAGAAGTCTGGTTCAAAGAGTGTGTGGAGGACAACTGACGGTCCACATTCACCCCTCAGAAGTCTGGTTCAAAGAGTGTATGGAGGACAACTGACGGTCCACATTCACCCCCTCAGAAGTCTGGTTCAAAGAATGTGTGGAGACAACTGACGGTCCACATTCACCCCCTCATAAGTCTGGTTCAAAGAGTGTGTGGAGGACAACTGACGGTCCACATTTACCCCCCTCAGAAGTCTGCTTTAAAGAGTGTGTGGAGGACAACTGACGGTCCACATTTACCCCCTCAGAAGTCTGGTCCAAAGAGTGTGTGGAGGACAACTGACGGTCCACATTCACCCCTCCCGCGTTAAACACCAATCAAACAAACAAAAACAAACGTTTGATCTGAATGGATTACATGTGATTGCATTGTCATCGACCATATGCATGAGTGTACTGACAGAGGCGGATTTGACTTACCATGGTAACTTTAGACTTCTTCGTGGAGTCGTAGTCACACTCTAGTATCATACTGTCTCCCTGAAAGAAAAAAAAAAGAAACAAATTGTCCTATTTTTCATTGCTCATCTTATAAAGACAAAAACATAGCAAAGAACGGGCCTGAGGAGATTTCGTTCCGAAACTCCCTATTTCCAAAAAGGTTTTAATAAAGCGTTTGAGACAAAAAACAAAACAAACAAACAACCAACCCTCAACCATTCAAGTCGAATCGCCCTTTCGACCACACATCAAAGCTTTCGCCACACATACACAGACACACAGAATAATAATAATTATAATAAAGGTAACTTGATCACAAATAGTATAATAGATCTCAACTTACGAACGTTTAACACACAAATCGACAGAATGATGTCACTTTAAAAAGAACTAGCTAAGTCTACAGCGTCATTTAAGTTACGCCAAAAAAAAGACATAAAAGCTGCAGATTTACCGGGAGAACGACTACTTCTTCTTTAAAATATTGTTGCTGTTGTAAATTGAAATCATAATGCTTGTCCTCTGCAATCATGGGCAGTTCCCGTCCCTCACGGAAATGACGTAATCGCATGGCTCGCCCCAACAGGTGCGAATGGAATGTAACACCAATTAACTTAATACCTTCAGTCTGGTTAACCATCACCTGAGAAAAGAGCAGGTCAAAATTTAGTTACCGTCGAATTATAGTTTGACCACATCTTATCTAAGTAAGATTTAAAAAAAAAATGTTTCTCAAGAGTTAAATCTTCATATACTTTGAGTACCGGTATCTAAAAAGTATATCAGTTTAGACATTCTTCCACGTCAAGTTGATTCAGACAACATCCTGATGTCGACTACCTCTCAATCTAGTTTTGCTTTATGTACAACTTATTGGAAATAAATGGATATGCTGTTTTGTTTTTCCTTGAACTTTAATTGAGTACTATTATATTTGTGGTAAAAAGAAACAAAAAATTGCACAAATATGTAAGTTATAGTTGCTTATTCAATAAACAACGATCCTGAAGTTAAAAAGCTTCACGAAAAGACTTAGAAATGTCTGAATTACAGGGTACTTACCTCACGTGTGCATTCTGGGACGCAGTGTCCCGCTGTGGTGAATCGTGAAACATAAGGGGGGATAACTTGACGTCTTGTAACCATTGAGCCGACTTGTAGAACACCCGCGTCATACTGTCTGATCCATGGCGTTATTGTTAGCCTTAAACCAGAGCTATCCACGATATCTGTCATATCATTTTTATATTATTTGTAAGTGTACCGATATATAAACACGATAGTCCACAGAAAATGATATTAATCTATTTTAAAAACACGTTATACAGAACCTATAGAATCAACCTGTGTGTATACTCTAACTACAAGGTTTTCAATCCTGCCTGGTTCTCCATGTTTCTCATCTATTGTAATGTTTAACACTAGCGGGCTACAAGTATAATATTATATAAGATAATAAGAAGCAGGCTATAGAAATTGAAACACGCAAATATATAGATTAGTGATGTTACAGGGATATACCTTACCAGTCAATAGATATTCAGAATACAAATAAAATAGCTATATAAACAGATACCTGTAAGTAATGCAGGATTGTCAAAATGGGTCTCCATAAGCAGCATTGTTGGGTCAAACTCTGTGCCCAGAGGAAGCCCCACGTGACTCGGCAACGACACGCCCTGTGAAGGAAAGACGTCAAATTTATTTAATGGAAATAGTCAATTGTGTAATTTAGTCAAGGATTCTGACATTCCAATATGCAGGTGATAATCACGCTGTTACAGAGGGCAATAATCAGTACGTTTAGACAACAGTATTGTAATATTGCACTGACTTTGAATAAAGAAGGAACTAATTTGACCAAATGACATATAGAGTATCAGCCAAATGACGAGTAAAGACAACTACAACTTCATTTAACGAGAATCCTGTCGATTATATAAACCACCATTGCTAAAAATGTCTAGCTAACAATCAACTTCCAATTATGTCTGGGGTCATTTATTTTCGACAACTTACTTATAGAGCCACACTTGTTTACGTTTTTAAAAAGCCGCCCATCCGAGGGAAGGTTGAATAAGTCTTCGATTTTAATCATATCATCTTTACAGTACTGTACTTATCTTATTTCATAACAAGAACGACAGGCAAACCATGTCTTGAAAAAGAAGAAACTTTGGTTCTTATTTTTGTTCCAATGCGTGTTAGTTTTTGACATATGAATTGTTACCCCGCCAATGGTATTGAATTCACTTACTGTACCGCCGATTCCCCACGCGAAGATAATCGCGTTGCAATCCCACCAATCAGGTGGCATGTTTCGATTGTAGCACTCGTGACCTGTGTTTAAGGAGGCGTTGGAGACATCATGGTAACACCCATAGACCAGCATGTGATGCACTAGGGAAACGTGATTATCGTTGATTACTGGCTCCAGCTATACAGAACAAACAACACAGCCATGCTAGAGGACTTTTGTGTGAAACTATCTACACAGTGATGTAAGGAAATAAGTACATGTAGATACCGACTGTCGGCTTTACAAGAGAATCACAGAAGAGAGAACAACACAGACGGTAAAATTATTGAACAATTCAGATGGGCGATGGAGGGAGCACTTTATTGCGATAACGTAAGTTTGAGGAGGAACAAAATTAGAAATGTTACAATGAAATCATATTATATGTCATCGTTTTTCTGTGATATAAACATTTTGCCTTTTTAAGTCAGACGTATACCTAAATACCTTAATGACTTGATATTTTCTATCCAGCTTCGGCAGTTCAAAAGGCTGACACCAATAAAACGTGTCACTGCCTGGAACAGCAACCTGCAACATAAATATGGGAAGCAGTTTTATTAATGACAACTTAAATTTGTCATTGAAATGGTATTGACGTAGATAAAGGTATAGATTGTCCAAGGCTCGTCGTTCGCATTTGGAAATAATTTTACCCCTTAAAGTGTTCAACATCTTCTTGCGGAATTCCAATATAATATAAGCCCACCATGCTACATGTTGTACTTTATATTGATAAAAAGCTTACATATCTTACATAGGTAAATAAAGAAGAAACTAATCCACCGGGATTCAAACCCAAAATCCTCGTCGAAGATAACGGGAACATCTTTACAGACTATAACGTTTGTCACACTAGATTGCTAACTAAACACTTACATCGTCGTTCCTTAGGTCTAAGGTGACTGTTCCGGGGCGTATATATACGGCCGGGGGCTTGGCGTTTAGTAAAAATATACTCCTACTGCCTCGAAAGTGGCCGTGGTAATCCTTGGCGCTAATGCCATCGGGATCGGCATCGCTAAAGGACCATATTACACGAACTGTTTCTTGCTGAAAAACACACGAACAAATGTGAACAGATCTTTGAAAATATATGAAAATTCAATTATTCGTTTTTCTAAAGAAACTCGTACTATACAAAAGTACCTATGACTCATGTAGTAAAAAACAAAAGGCTTTTAATGCACACAGCTTTTTGTTATCCCCAAAAACGTTTAATTCCGTAATTTTTGCACAAAATGAGCAAACTTTGTTTCAGAAGTCAAAAGCTTGTTATGTTAATACTGATACTTAAACTGACAAAAATAAAAAAATAGATACTTTAGTCAAAGATGTGAAAGGACGACAGAAACCCAATTCGTCTACATGTGATATATTGTAATAGAGAAGTTTGACCGCTTACCCCAATGGCCATGTCGTATTTATCACAGGTATCCAGTAACCTGACGAATTGTAAAGTGGTATGAGTGGCGTTCTGAGCTCCGAATAACACCTTCACGTCCTGACTCTCGTCTTTGACCGGCTCAATGTTCCCTACCCCATGATAATCCTACAGGGGAAAACATAACATTAGGTAACCTTAACAGACCACTTCGCTCGGCCATATTGATTTATACAGGCGACTCATTGGAAACAGTCTACGGCATGAAAAAGAGTACGTTTTTTTTTAGTTTTTGAACTCTCTCTTACAATCTGTTTAGTCGAAAGAGTATACACTCAGGGTTTTAGTTGGTCAGTGCGATTGGTCGATCTATAATCAGAGTTCTAGTAGGTCAAACAACGATTAATTTGCCGTTATAGTCAGGGTTCCAGTTGGTCACGGGCAGTCAGCAACACTGTGATTGGTCGCTCATATAGCCAGAGTGCCAACTGGTCAAATGTTGATTGGTTGCTCATATAGTCAGGATTTCAGTTGTAAAATGGCGATTGGCTGCTAATGCAGTCAGGTTGTCTGTTGGCCAGAGCAAAGTTGATTGCTCATATGGCCAGGGATCCAGTTGACCAGAGCATGTGTTTTCAATCATATGACTAGTGTTGCAGTTGAATGGGGTCAAAGGGCGATTGTGTGCTCATATAATCACAGTCAAGGCTGATTGGCTCTCGATGGTCAAAAGGCGATTATCCGCTCAGACAGTATGGCTTTGAGTTGTCCCACGAGAACTGGTCGTTCATACCGGAAAGCTTTCAGTTGTCACACAGTAGCCAGGGTTCCAGTTGGCCACACGGCGATTGGTCGCTCATAAACGATAAAACCACTACTAGCGGATAATAATAACACAGACAACGTCCTCATCGAAGAAGAGAAAAGAGGAAACTCTTCATTAATGAAATTGTATAATTGCATTAAATGATTGGTAAATTTTGGTTAATTGACATCTAAAATTGCGAGGCAATGTATAATTTACTCTGATGTCTTACTTTATGTGGATGATTCTCAGATTTATGTGTTTTATACAAACCTCCACGTGAACCGTATTGCCGGAGTCCACCCATCCTATAATGATATCAGCACCCGTCATCCCTCCGCTAGAAGAGAAGCCTAGACCGATATAACCTTGTGTCCTCACTTGGACCTCAAATATGATGGTCTCGTTATTAAAACCCCAGAGAAGAGTGTACATTCCGAACTGGTCTAGGAGGGCGTGGTGGGTTAGGTATCCGTCGTTCTGCCCCGTACACACGAGTAATACAGAGACTAGCCCAACCGCCAGACAGGCCCAATTACAACTCATGACAGACGATATGCTCTTGCTGAAATCCTAAAATTCAAAGTTAAGTTTATAAATTGTAATACACAAAATACAATGGTTAGAATTTTGTCGCCTGTGAAAGGTGCATTGAACGCTTGGAAAGCAGCCAGAATGTCAGTTTGGTGGCATGTGACAGGAACGAATACTTGGAAGGAATAATCTTACGTGAAATTTTAGGGTTAAAAATTCTTGTAGCACATTTCCATTACAGACCGCCATTGTGACGCATGTTTAATTCACGCCACACAAAAAAAGAACAAAAACGGTCGTGTCCACAAGGAAGTCTTTCTTCCAGCATTCCATAACCAACACAATAACATTTTAGGCCAACGTCTTTTCTTTGTTTCACCTATCCTGGAAACGGTTTCTCCATTTATATACTGCGACTATATAGTTGCCATAAAACCGATGTCATCCGCCCGATCTTTCATTTTCGGTCTATTCGGCTTTAACGAGGCTGGATTTGGAATTACATTTGAGCTTTACGAGCTTCAGACAAACTTTTACGTTCAAGCTTCTTACTCACTCTTACTCCAAACAGATCAGTAACTTAGCCTATTAACTAATCCTCTATGTGGAATGTTAAAGGAGATAGCACTCAACATAATTCAGCATATTGCAAGTTTTTTTCTTAAAGGGAGAAAGCTCAACCACAACACAAGGATTTTACAATAATATCATATGAAAAATAAAAATAATTGACCCTATTAAACCTACCCAGGCAGGTAACGATCTGAACCAGGTGAAAATGATGTTAATACTGCAGCTATGTTAGCTTTCATCACATGTTGTTACATTCCATCAGTAAGAACTGCTCTGGTGTTAAACGTCAAATCACAGTCACAAACTCTCCACCACAGAAACAAGTTGTTTACACTTGCCGAACAATAACAAATGTGTAAATGAAATTCCAATGTTTTAATGCAAACCGTATTGACACATGCGAACTATGAATGAAATGCTCTTCAAAAATAAACTGTACTAGATTATATAGTCATGTTGTCATTGGAGGAATGTATAGGCCCTATAAGCATTTTTTTTTTAACTGTAGGTTTATGGGTTTGGCTCCCTTGTGCTATCTGAGCAAGGTGTTATCATAAATTTAATATGTCGTGGCATCCTTGTTCTGGTGTCTTCCCGGTATATATAAGTCACTTATTGTCGGTGGCTTGCAGGTTGGTGTCCTTCATTCATTGGGGTGGTATGCCGTATTATAAGAGGAAAACCCATAAGAATGATATAAACCGGTAATGAAACAATTGTTACTTACCGGGGAGGGGAAAATTAAGGAAGATATTTTCAAATAACGAAGATGCCCGGGCAAACACCACCGGTAGGTTTGGTAAATTGGGTTGAAAAATGTTGAGATGAAAGCTGTTATAAGGAGATTATAAAGGGTCCGTGGCTTCCTCAGCTTTGGATATATCTACATTTAAATCACGGGGAACAATTAAATTATATTTCTGAATGTCATTACCCATGATCGAGCAGGAGCTGCAACCACTTAAAAAAAAATATATGCATACACGTTCTTGCCTGGTGGGCGATATATTCTTCTTTAAGCGGCATTTAAAAGCTGGGTACATAACAAACCGCGGAAACCATAGCTTTGTCATGGATTGATTTAAGTTAACATGACGACTAAGATTGATTATCAATTAAAACAGTCTTAGCACCTAGGCCGAAACGTCGCTTATCAATATACCCAGAAGTTGAAAATCCATTAACTTAAATCAATCCATGACATAGCTATCTTTCCCGCGGGTTGGGCGATATATTGTTCTTAAAGTTAAAGTTTACTTCATATCCTCCATATCTCTTCGAATTACTATTTGGTATGATACCTAGGCTTTTTTATTACCTTAATGATATTTATATCATTGTAGTTATAATATTGCGATACCGTGTTAACAAACTCAGCCCTTAAGAAATATAACACTGATTCCTTTATATCCATTAAGGAGTGTTTAACGACATGTCGATGGCAGTTGTGTGACAAACACCTCTGTCTTCATTCTGGTTCAAGGTTTAAAGCTGAGATGGTCACGGCAGAGGTTTTAAACGCCATTCTAATTCGATCAATACAAAAATATATCGTAAATTCTCCTTGCTTCGAAAGTGACTGTTCCGATATCCCATTCGCACAATCATTGACCTCTGACCCTAAACGAAAGTGAAAACTGAATTTTTTTTTATTTTGCTAGCAAAACATCACACCCGTAACAAACCGGTGTTTGATGTGTGACCGACACCTTTCGGTCTACATTTCCACGTATAGTTTTGCACACAGAAAGTAACCAGCAGAAGGTTAGAATATGGGGTGAATATACATTTTGGCCTCTACCAAAGTTTATCAATCATAGTTAATACAATGTTAAACGGGTCGATGAGTATAAACCAGTTAGGTATGAACTAATTAGTTGTTGTTCCATATAATTGTTTGTGTGTGGGTCTGCCGAAGCACGGTGAAGGCCCAAGATATTTTCAAACAGATCTTCAAAAGGTGTGATCAGGATTTGCACAGCCGATACACACAAAAATGCGGATATCTAAGTGGTGCCGAAATTTTACTGGATTAACTCGCTGTTATCAAGCTGTAGGAAAGGTCAAGTTTCATTTAACATTGTCAAACACATATATGACGACCACCGACCAGACTTGTGGATTCTCGTGGTGCCACTTACTATTACAGATCCAATCCAGATAAAACAACCAATCACTATATCTTATAGACACACCGTCGGGTCATATAAGCTGAACGTGTGATGAGGGACATCCAAATATTTCTCAGCCCTCGCGTCTTCGGATTTAAATTATTGGCAAAGCAGAATCGTTCATTTCTTTGGGAATGAATCTCCCACAGACCACAGTATTTGTTCAAAGTGCTCAAATAATCGACATTTACGCTTAAAACATCTTTAACCATATTCCGCTGTGTGATGTAGTCAGCATCCGTTTTAACAATGATGTACAAGACTTAAATTCTGTTTGTTTTAGTAGAAAAATTACGATTGTTTTTATCCTTGGAACAAATGTTGGACACAAGTAAACCTCGCTACTACAGGCTGCTGACCCGGCTTTACAACAACACGTATACATTGTATGTGGCTAGGTTTACTTTTAAAAACGCCCAGCATATAGTTACGTGCATACATACCCGAGTTCAAATCCGGGTGGAGGCAACCAAAATTTTGTTTCTCTACATTTATACAAAAATATATATTAGAGCAATGGCCCTGCTAGCCAGAGACCCGAATTTGAATCACGTTGCATGCAAGCAAAATTTTCTTTCTCTATATTTATACAAACATATATATTATAAAAAAATCACTGAAATACGCTGCGATGTATATGGAGATGATATATTGCAAGCTAACCTTTTCAAAACAGTTTAATATCAGCTTCTTGTGCTTCTTAATTGCAGCATGACTTTTGGACCGATACAATACGGACACATATCTTTAAAATTAAACGTGGAAAATAGCACTGTTAACCGCTGGTAACCGACAACCGCTGGTCTTGTCCTCTGACCCTGGTGAGGCTGTTAAAGAACAGTTTGTTGTCATCCGACGAAATAAGGAGTATTATGATGGATTGTTGATGACTGCGCAGTTTTCTCTCACTAATGCACATTATTGATTTATTGATTGACTGATTGATTGGTATTCAACGTTGTGCCCAATGGTAGTTGATGTGCTCCAACAGTAATCAGCGAGAGTTACACAACCTAAAACTGTGCTGTCACTCTACTCGAGACAATGAACAGCAAGGCAAGACAAGACACTTCCTTTAAAGTCGATTTGCGGAAAGAAGAAGATCAATATTGTTACAATGTACATGTACAGCTCCGTAATCTTGAGTAACATTCAGGTACAGCTCCGTATTTTTGAGTAACATTCAGGTACAGCTCCGTATTCTTGAGTAACATTCAGGTACAGCTCTGCATTCTTGAGTAACATTCAGGTAGAGCTCCGTATTCTTGAGTAACATTCAAGTACAGCTCCGTATTCTTGGGTAACATTCAAGTACAACTCCGTATTCTTGAGTAACATTCAAGTACAGCTCCGTATTCTTGAGTAACATTCAGGTACAGCTCCGTATTCTTGACCACATTCAAGTACAGCTCCGTATTCTTGAGTAACATTCAGGTACAGCTCCGTATTCTTGGGTAACATTCAAGTACAGCTCCGTATTCTTGAGTAACATTCAGGTACAGCTCCGTATTCTTGAGTAACATTCAAGTACAGCTCCGTATTCTTGAGTAACATTTAGGTACAGCTCCGTATTCTTGAATAACATTCAAGTACAGCTCCGTTGTCTTGAGTAACATTCAGTTATAGCGACTTTGTTTTGGTGGGTGAAGAATTTTCTTTCGGAAAGACTGATAAAAGTGTGTATTGACAAGAGTTACTCCACTTGGGTACGAGTTCGGAACGGCGTCACTCAAGGCTCGGTTATTTCAACGAATCTGTTTTCCGCCATGATAAATGACTTGCCACCTTGTCTTAATCCAAAATAATCATGTTCGCTTTTCGCTGACGATAAATGTATATGGTTCTCCTCACGAAGTAGTTGTTAAGCATGTCCAACAAGGTCTAACAAGTATAACTGACTGGTCAAAGGCGTGGGGTTAAAGATTCTCATCCTTAAAATCCGAGAGCGTTGTTTTTACAAATAAACCATTACCTTGTGTTTTAGATCTTATTTTAAATGGCTCAAGAATCCCATGTTCTAAGTCTTTTAAGTATTTAGGAGTTATCCTGGATAAAAAACTGTCCTGTGCTTAACATGTTGAAATGATTATTTCCAAGTGTCATAAATCTATAAATTTAATAAAATGTGTATCGGCAACTAATTGGCGTGCCGATCGTGCAAGCCTTATGATTCTTTACAGATCGTTTATCTTATCGCGCACGGTAAGGCTACACCTGTGAGTCATACGAACACTGTCAAAGCAAAACTGGATTCATTACTGTGCCAGGCATTGCGCTTATGTGTTAGTGGAATGCATTCTACTCCGCTCAATGCCCTCCAGGTAATGTGTGGTGAGTTCCCTTTAGATATACGGAGAGAAATAAGAACTCTGAAACTGGGCCTAAAATTAAAAACGGCATATAACACTTCTGCATGAATTCTCTTTCATAGCTTGTGGCACGATGGGTTATTTTCTTGAGCTAGTTGTCTCCGCATCCCATTTTCTGTTAGATTCTCAAGATTGTTGTCTTATTTATCCCTGGATATCGTTGATCTTCATCAGCCTGTTATTCAGGTACAGCGCCGTATTTTATACTTAAGTAACATTCATGTACAGCTCCGCATTCTTGAGTAACATTCAACTACAGCGCCGTATTCTTAAGTAACATTCAGGTACAGCTCCGTATTCTTGAGTAACATTCAGCTACAGCGCCGTATTCTTAAGTAACATTCATGTACAGCGCCGTATTCTTGAGTAACATTCAGCTACAGCGCCGTATTCTTGAGTAACATTCAGGCACAGTGCCGTATTCTTGAGT
>JAVFBZ010177482.1:3345-15736 GCA_032466195.1 Katharina tunicata
GGAATTCACCTAACTTTATCAACAAACGAACAGGGTCACATTACAGTCTGCGTGGAATTCACCTAACTTTATCAACAAACGTTTATGCATGGAATAGGCGGGAATTCCCCAGGTGGGCCTTTAATAGTTGTGAAGTTTTCACAGGGTGGTTTGTACAGTTTTTCAATATAGCCACAACACAAACTCATCAGATGAGTGTCAGAAATACTCTTGAGTAAGATGTTAAACATCAATCAAATAAAATAACACACAGATTACAAATGTTTGTGCGAAATTTGACTTGCTTTCCTTGTCTCTCACCATATATAAAATATAAACACAGAAATAATTTCCTGATTTTTGAAATGTGGAAATGTGATATCTTATAAATGCTCAGCTCCTGGTACAAAGTACATATGTACTTCTTATACATCAGTAACAGAGGCTTTGTGGTCCAGTGACCTCTAACTTATGAAAGTTAAGCAGTCTATGCTCGGGATTTTAAGTCAAAAGAAAAAAAAGCTATACGAACTGACTTGTGTGGATAATATTGGATAGACCAAAGCACAAACTTTCATATAAATTTTTATCCACAAAGCTCCATCAACCAATTAGTCTCCGTCTTTAAAATGGCAAATCCAATTATGGAGTATAGAAATTACAAACTCTTACATAATTTATTATATAAAAGATTGTCTTTGGGCCATGGCGTGGTTGACATATTGTCATTCTATAACTTTACCTATTTCTGTACATTGGTTTTTCACCGGAAAGCTTCTATACTGTCTCCAAACACAAGTGCCAATTGAAAACTTCTTTGCGGCACATTTTATATAAAATTTTCTAAAATTTGCATTCATGAACTGACAGTTTTGGTATATTCTTTGATGTTCATCCACCACCTTTGCTTTGCAACAGTGCTCTAAGTTAGTATTCTGCATCAGACCCACTTTGAGGGCACATATGGTAAGCTATATGACAACATAGAGATTTGAATGATGTTCTTCTTTGGGGAAAATAGTTGGAAAGACATCTGAGCGAAGGTTAAGTTTCAATGACAACTGATGGCAATTAACAAATGCACATGATAATTAACCGCATAACGAGTTACAAAGGCGGACAAGAGAGACTGAGTACAAAAAAGGCAAAATGATGTAAACAATGACATTCCAGATGTTGTATAACTGGTAGATTTTCATGTAACATAGTAACCTATTTCTCAGATATGACCAGACTACATGAGACAAGCAGAACAGTGATGTCAGAGGGCAAAGAATGACAACAAACGTCATCAAGCATGCGTTTCACATGGTTAAAAGCTCCCTTAAAACACACTGACCCATATAATGTGACCACGTTCTTCTCACATGGTATCCCCGTGTTACATCCCATTTCTACAGTAAAATAAAAACTTTCTTTCTTTCCCCTTAATATTTCCAGTAGGTTAAATTATGTTTTTTATTATCACTGTAAAGTTACAATAAAGCTTCATCTTTCCTTGTAATAATAACATGAAATGTTAATTCTTAGGCTGAGCTATATATTTAACTTCAATAGCATAGCAAAAAGACAACAAATAGTCAGAAATTATACTACATGTATTGACAATTCGTATTAAAAATTACAACACTATTATTACGTCTTTTCATATGTCCTGTATAAAAAGCTCTAAGAAATACATGCGTGTATTTTCAGCTTGGTATATCTCTTTAAAATGTTTACAAAAAGTCACTAAAAAATATTAAAAAATAAAAAAAAAAACATGGATTTTTTTATCACATAGGCTACAATGTTTTTTTTTTGTTTTTTTTTTATTAATATTATTTATTACTGTTGCCCAACCATTATTGACCAAACCATTACTATCCTTTAAGACACATTGATTTTGGATCCATTACTCCCACATTGACCCTTTTAAAATGTGTGCTTAAGATTTACAGTAGAGCCAATGAGATGTTTTAATTGAACAGCTGTTTCCCTATCACATTACACCTAGGCCACTAATACAGAATCCAAAAATGACCTAAGTATGAAGTAAAGTTAAACCAAGCTCCAATTGTTATCAAATATAACTAGCAGAAATTTTGACAGATTGGTTCACTTCAGTGGTCCTTACTATTTTCTTTTTCTTTTTACATTTTATCCTCCGTAACATTTCAAAAGTTATAAAGTTTCTTTTGCATAATTTAAATGAAAGGCAGATGCTGCAAAATAAAATGCAAATGCTGTCAATTTTTATATTTTTGTTTCATAGGAGTTTCATGCCGTTAACGTTTTCTATTTATTGGTTGTATTTGTTTGGTATGGATATTTCGATGTACTTTAATTTGGTTATTTCACTTTATATCTAACAGTGTGCCAGAAAATTACTCTACAACCTTTGTGTGTGTGGAAATTTACCCTAGTTTCTCCTGTAATCTTACATAAACAAGGAGTGTTGGAGGAATTCCAGCAATCCAAAAAATTTGTCCTTCGAAAAAAAATCTTCAGCATTAAACTGTTTTATTTGTAGGAAGTGAAAAGTCTTAACGTTGAGGCTTAAGTCAATGTTGATCAAGTGCTTATGATGTGACACAAAAAAGAAGAAAAACAGACAAATATTGTGAAATAATCACACCTTAGCAGCTTAGCTGACATAGTTCTTAAGGTGAGTTTGACAGCAGAAATATTATTATAGAAGCTCAGAGGGAGTAAGAGAGAAAATAATGGCAAAAAGTTTAAACATTACATTTTCTGGACATTCTAGTTCAGAAAATTTTGCAGGCTAAGAACCTAGCGAGAATGGAACCCACAACTCAGGCACTGAATTGCCAGCATTAAATGCTAGCCACCTAATCTACTCAGAAAATACTGGTGGCGTGCCTTCCTCTGAGGGTCGTGGGTTCGAGTCACGCTAGGCTCTCAGCCTGTAAATTTTTTTAAACTAAAATCAGGAAATGAAAATATTAAGAAAGAGACAGTGCAGTTTTAAAAAGAACTTACCTGTCTCTTGAATTCAGCTTCTTCCAAATTACCAGTAATGAACACCTGAAACAAAATATAAGAGAACATAACGTCAAGTTTGAGGAAGTTAGTCAAAATCTTCATTGCTGCATGAAATCACTCCACAACAAGTTTAACATTGATCTCTCACCTGCTGTAAGCCAATTATTAATCAGCTATACCTTTGAGACAGCGCCCTAAACAAGGTATTTCACCCAAGACTATGATGTACTGTTACAGTCTGTTTGTTTGTTTTATTAGAGTTTTGCGCCAAACTTAATGTTATTTCACTCATATGACGGTGTGCCAGCCCAAGGGTGAAGAACACAAATGTGAACAGCACAGGAGACACTATATAATACATTAAAGAACAGTAGAACAGGACACCACAACACTTCAGCTTCCTGTTGACCCTTAGCTAAGAGAGCACCAGGGCACAGGGTGCTCCCGCATAACCTGGGCACCCCTCATATATTTTGGCAGATTTTTATAATATGTAGTGTCAACGGTATATTTTTTGTGAAGAAATATATTAGTAACCCCAATTATTCAACCATTTCACCCCCTCTGAGTGTATTTAGTTGAATAGGTACATGTACACATGAAATTAGACCACAAGCAAATTTGGGAAAGGGCATAATCCAATTATAAATAATTAATTTATTATTATAGCCTACTGTATAACTTATTAATTAGCCTCTGTGCCTGAGATTTAACAAGTTAGACTGACTGAAAGTCTTCTTGTTTCAAAAATCTCAGGGGGTGAAAAGGTTAAAGAATTAGGGTAATCAGATGTTTTAAAACCTTGACATTGATTGATTGATATTTATTTCACCATAAAGTCTTATACATATATATTTGACATAACAAATAAGCATGACTTCCTCCGGACATGGGTCTAATTCCTTGCTACGTTATAAATATACAAAAAATATTTTAATTTGTATTTGCTTTGAGTTTTTGTCATACTTAAGGGCATTACATATATATACTTGGTAACTGTTTTGTACACTGTCATTGTGTGGTGGAGAACAGAGAGGAAACATAAACATTACAAATTCCAGGTCCCATTGTTGAACATTTTTCATAACCCTCTTTGGACAACATGTTAGATGAGCCAAGAGTACTTTTTCTGAATCGCTCATCTTCACGAATAAAAACTTTTATCTAGAATTTACGTGATATTGGACACCGGGACATTTAAGAATCTTAAAGTTATAAATCCTAAGTAGAACTAGTTGCCAGGAAGATTCTGGTATTCAATGCATACTTATGGATTCAATATCCGGTTACACTTTGCTGTATGTTTCATAATAGCAACATCCCTGAGGGAACACCTAAGGCGATTTGAGATTTTCTAAGTGAGAGGCTGGACAAAGTTAATGAAAAATGGACTTATTCTATATCTTAGCTTAAAATAAATCATATGAGAAGTTCAGATCGGTAAATCTATTAATAATGTGAAGAGAAAAACACGTTAGAAAAGGTATTTTGTGACCTGATTAAATGGCCTAACCCATCCAACTGGTAATGCCATATTTTACTGAAAAGTAAAAAAAAAGGCCTGCTGAAAAAGTAAACAAAGATAGGCACACAAAAAAAGCTATTTATTTCATGGTGTTTATGTTGGATTTCAGTTTGTTTTATTCACTTAATTGTATGTATGGCTGTTTGGGTTATAAACATATCTTTGCAAACAGACACAAATGACCATTACCCATCTTGCCAGATTTTACTCAGACTGGCACAAGTACATGTGAAGACCCTTAACGCTAAGCCCCAAAGAAGGAATCAACTATTCTGTTTATATCTCAAATATGACTTCACTTTAATACGGTTTCTGAGACTAGACAGTATAGCAGAAGCGTGTAACAGGAGTGTCCGCCATAAGCTGATGAATGATTAGAAAGATTACTGTAGGTGGGTATTCCGAAGGGTTTTCTATAGCATCTGACAATATTGATCTAGCATTAGAAAGCCTGTATTGAGCGCAGACAGCCGACAGAAATGGCAGGTCCGAATAGGAAATTACAGACTAAATGAAAACAGCAACTGTGATCAATGGGATAGGGACCTGTAGGTGGCTGGTCTGTCTTTGGCAGCTGTGACAGACTACATGTCTGACATCAACATATTACATCTCAAATGAATTACTAACTATAGATTTTCCCATTTACAACTTATAAAAGTACATATTATGCAAAGGGTAAGAAGTGTAGACATGCAATTTTTAAATTTTTATGAAGTTCAGACTTTAAATTACCAGAAAAATGTTAGTTTTAGTTCCAAATTCACACTTAAACATTCAATAAATTACTTAAAGTTTGTGCCCTTAGAGGTCGAATTTGTTGAAGATTTAGGGTAATCTCATATTTTGGTGTTCAATATGCAGATTAAACATGCAGATTATGCAGGCGTAATTCTTTTGTCCAATTGATTAAAAAGATAGAAAATGACATGGTAGACATATCTCTGTTCCTAGGTCTCAAGTTAAACTATTAGTGTGTCTGCATCATCATAGCAGTGGCCTGAACTTCCACAAAACAAAGATACAATGAAAGCCACAAACAATATATGTACAGATGTCAATAAATGTTTCTATTCGCTGCTATGGATGTAGCATATTGTACGTTTCAACAACTAGCTATTTCTGGTACATGAAATGTAGAGAACACAATTTGTTTGTTTTATTGGAGGAATTATGCTGTTTGTGAGGTTATTTCACTAAAATGGCGTGCCAGTCCAATGGGTGAAGGAAACCACCTTGAGCGACATTCGCAATAAACAAGACACACATGATATTTACAGGACTTAATGAAGGAAACCACAAGAACACAACAAATCAGCTTCCTGATGCTCCTTACACCAGGGCTACCACCCAACCACTAGTAAGGAGAACAGGAAACAAACTGCCATGACAACTTAACTTTATGATGCCTAAGAGTACAGAGATTTGTTTGTTTGTTTGATTGGTGTTTATAACGTTGTACTCAAGATTATTTCACCTATATGACGACTTACTAATCTTATCATAATTTGCGTTGCTGGTGTTTGGTGGAAAACTTAGAAGAAACCTCGTAAAAACCACCCCGCTAACTTCCCTTATATACCTAAGGTCCATAGGGGGGATCAAATCTATTCCGGGTACCATGAAGCGGGTTCCATAGTCCAACGCTCAACCACGGAGCGGCCCCCTAAGAGTACAGAGAAAACCAGGGCACAGGAAGCCACCGCCCACCACCCACTGCCCAACAAGAAGCCAGTCTTATTAGAAAATGTTGTAAAGAGAGTGTTTTTGAAGCGCATACCAGAAAGAAACATCATATACGGTAGTTGAAATAGAAGTAATCTGCCAAAACAGGTATTTCTGGGAAACCTTGAGATTGACCTGTGAAAACACCCGGCCAATATATTGGTAAGAAATTATTGCTTTTTTTTTTATTGATTTTTTTTTTTTCTTATGGGGTTTTGCACTGTTTTTAAGGTTATTTAACTTATATCATGCTGAGCAATTCCAACGGGTGAAGGAAACCTAAACGACACTGGCAACACGGAGGACACCTCAGTACATTAACAGGACCAAAGACAGGACGCCACATGAAATAGGCTTCCTGATGCCACTTTATAGCTCAGGCAACCATCGGCTATAGCTGATGTAATGGATTTGTTTGCATACATTAATTTAAACAAACTCACCTGTCGTATGATTGGTTCATTGGCTTTGGCCACTTGTCCAATCTCTGAGCCATCTACAGGGACTGTACGCCAGCACAAAATCTGAAAAATTAAAAAGTTAAAAATAACCAAAACGTTATCCAAAGTTACAAAACCAGAGATTAAACAAGAAAACTATGCTAATCTAATCTACAAATGTCACATATTTACAGATATGATATGGTATATAAATTAGTCAACCCACAAACCTAAAACATTTCTATCACAACTGAGTGTAAATAGGCAGGAAGTGAGTGAGGATATAAACACACTTTAAAAGTAGTAACATTTTCAAAAATTAACGATTTGTTAACTTACAAAAAATCCAACATAAATTTTATTATTATTATTATTATTACAATGTATTGCCTTGGGTGAACTTTTTAGTTAGTACTTTATTTAAAGATTTATGGGTTTTTTTCTGTGTTTTTTGGCGTTTCATTGTAATACGTACAACATTCAATAATTATCTAAAATGCATATGTTTTCATAAGTTTTAAAACAATATTGATCATTTATTTTCTAAATGAATAAAGTCCACAAATAAACAGTTAATTTACAACAAGCTACTCGGTTCAGCTACACTGTGTGGGTGAGTAATGTTTCTTTCAGGTTGTTACCCCCTAACATGCCTAAACACCTTACTGAACTCATTCATAATGTAGGCCACACCACGCAGAGAAGTTCATGTACCGGCATACGGTTCAATAGAACGACCTTGGAGGATAGTTAATTAAAATACCATATTGTTGGCATGAACAAGGTATTTGTAACTAGTGAAAGTAAAGGTCAAGCTTTCAAGGATTTTTCTCTTTAACTTACATTCTTCATGCTTAAGCTAGCATGTTTATTAGTTTCCCCAAAGAAAAATTCCAAACGCTATAAAACTCAACCAAAACAAGAACCCATAGCCCATATGCTCAGCTGTGGTCACAATCACTGAAGTCGTACTTATGGGTATTAGATGCAAAAAATTCCAAGGTTATTCAAAGGTCACGGTCATTTAAGGTCTAACGATCAACCAACTAAGGTCAAGGCGCAACCTTTGCAGGCTTGACAAACTGACAAACTGATAGACAGACAGAGAATACATTTATGCCACTATTTTTCAACAAAAGGCGAAGTTCTGTTTCCAAACATTGATTAAATCATTTTCAATAGAGGACTTTAACGTGAATTTTAATTGTTAACCATTGCAATCTCCATGTACCAAGGCAAAAATAACTCACCTCGAGTCCAAATCTTTTGACGATCTCATCAAAGGCCTCCTGGCATTCAGAGGCTTTTTGGGTATCCAGGAAGAGAATCCCAGTGGCATATTTACCTGGTTCAGGTAACTTTGTTCCATTCTCAAGTTCCTGGCTGCCAACGAAAGAAAAATAATTTGTTATAGACATGAACTTAGAAGGAAAAGATCAAAATATACAGTGTAATTTAAGTTACTTTAACATTGCATATTAAAAACTGAAGATGACATAAATACTTATTTTTTTCTTCAAGTTTTTATTAAATCTATAGATGGAAACATTTATATGCTTTTAAAATGTTTGCACAGATTAATTTAAGAAATTTAAGTTAATAATGCTTTAAAGTTATTACAAAAGTTATATTATCAAAAGACAAATTAAAAAAAAATGTTTTCACATAAAATGTTACAATATTGAGAAAAAACAACGTTAACTCAAGTTAATAATTAGGGATTTTTCAGTTTTTAAATCTGATTTATTAGTTGAAAAAAGTGATGTGCATCTCAACAAATGACGGGGATTGTTAGAAGAAATATCTGAACAGACTAGGCACTTGGCTACTTATCAGCAATGGCATGACATGAAGATCAAAAGACAATGGCATTAAATTCCTAATATTGGTAGTACATAACACAATGTACATGTATTAGATCAAAAAATACCTGAATAAGTGCAGAAGAGTAAGAAGTGGTAGTATATTAAAGAATTTCTTAATTACCTTACTCATACAAACATCTTTAAAAATTAAAAAAGATTTTTCAGTAAGATAAAATACAACTAAAGTGTGGTAAGTTTAATTAAGATTTAGATCTTATGTCTTATTTATAAGTTGGCTCTGTTTAATGATAGAAAAATGTGCAAGTTTTATTTTGATTGAAGGCCAATCAAAACGATATCTATTTATGAAATTGATCTGTGTTTTGCGCCATATTGCTGACAAAGTTAGCCATGTGACAAGCCGCCGAGTGCCTAGTGTTGCAGTTGATGGAGGAAATGGACTAACGCTACAGGTTTCTGAACAGCCGTGATGGCCATTCTGACCCACCGAAATCTCATGTCCCCCTGTTACACGCTAAACAGCTGGGTGCTAGGGTGAGCAAGGGACTGACAGAAAAGGCGGATTTTCACGATCTGAAATGAACGTGACAAATTCCAACCATGGCCCAATAACATCATATCCCAAACAATCCCACAATTTTTATTCAAAGAGATCTGCACAAAAATAGGTATCTTCAAAAACAACAACAAATTTTGAAATTTATCAGCAAAGTATTTAATATAACTAACATTGCAAACTTTTGACCAAAAGAAGTAATTACATGTGGTACTAATAATACAATGTTTTTTCCTTTGTTCGAAGCAAGATAATTGTGAGATTTAACAAAATTTCATACAAAATATTCAACAAACAGCATCTATCCAAACTTTTAAATATACAGTGCATTAAATGGATCATTACTTACAAATGATTTCCATTACATTTTTTTTTATATAAACACAGAATATTAATAGATACAATAGTTGATTTAATGTAAAAACATTAAACAGTATATGAGGTGGGTAAATGGAGAAGCTAAGCAATCAATGTCTTGTTAATTACAAACGGTGTGTGACAAAGAGTTGAATTGTTTACCTGAGTTTCTGAACGTAGAGATTATGCGGAATGCCAGTCATTACCCCCGCCCCGTCACCAGAATCATTGTCACACCCGCATGCCCCACGGTGCTCCATCCGCATCAACATGGTCCGGGCATCGCGCAACACCTAAAACAAATATAAAGTATCCATGTATTGCTTCCTGTCGACTTCTTTTGTAAAGCTTTATTATTTTCCATAAGCTTTTTTACAGAACAAAATTCCAAGTTATAAACTTTGAAAATGAAAGTTAGAAAAACAATAAAAACAATTGTATTGTGTGTATGTATATTTGTTTGCTTGCATGATTGTATTTCAAGTGATTTCACTTAAAAGGTGGAATATCAACCTCATGGATAAAGCAAATGGCTTTACACCAAAAACTGACAACGATGCCAAAATAAAAGCCTACATGCAATAAGATTGTCATAATTAAGGTTATTTCGCTAATATTATTTCGTGCAAGCCCAACCAAGAAGCCAACCACCATAGACAACTGGCAGTGAACAAAGGTAAGGTTTGTTGTTTGTTTGATTGGTGTTTAATGACGTACTCAAGAGTATTTCATCTATATGACGACTTACTAATTTGTGTTTCCGGTGTATGGTGGAAAACCGGGAAGAAACCTTGTATACACCACCCCGCTATCTCTGCAGCCCCCGGAACAAATACAAGGGACACAGCAATTAGGACAGGACCATAGCTAAAGAGGAAATTGGCTAAGTGATGCCCTACAAGCTCACAAAGCACTATTGCCACTAAAAATCTTTTCAAAATATATACTACACATGTATCAGGTTAGCAATAGCAAAATAAAGTACAATATGTGAACATTTCTGAATAAAGTTTAGCTGAACCCTGTGTATTAGATTAATATGAACATTTTAATACTCTATAGACATTATTTAAGTTGCTAAATAAAATAATTTGTAATTGTGTTTAGCGGTTGGTTGGGCAGGAGCTTTCTGTGCCCTACGTATTAAATTGGCATCAGGAAGCTGATTAACTGATGGTAACATAGTAAAGCCGAAATATATTATCTATACCAACATAAATTCCTTGTTCGGAGTTTCTTTTATTGCTATGCTACATGTATAAGGCAACTAGGCCAGTACACTCCGATAGTTAAAACTAGAAACTGAGTCTAAAAACCTTTATGTGCACAACTGTATTTAGGTTCTCCTGTACTCTACTATTAGGTATTGAGTACATCTACATGCACAGGGTCATGTATACAGAATCTGACTAAAACAACTGTTTGTCACGTGTACAAACACTGCCTTGTTTTAATAACATCAAATGAGCTTAATATATCTGCATGTCTACCTTCATTGTAACTGATGCATAATTCATATACATTGTTTTATTTCAATATTTTCATTCAGGACATATTATTGTTATAGGATAGGACAAACAGTTTGGATTATAACATTATAAATGTATTCTAATTCATACAAACATAGCATTGACACATACATTTATATGACCATGGCTTATAATTTATTATTATCTAAACATGATGGCATAGAAGGCTGCTGCAGAACTAGAGCCTGAATCTGAGCGAGGTTAGTGGGTTCAAATCGGGACTGGTCAAAAGTTTTCTACAGCTGTGTCTGTTCTTATTAAAGATACAGTATGTTTGATTTGGGGTTTTACACCGAACTCAAGTTTATTTCACATGACGGCGTGCCGGTGTTTCACGTCGTACTCAAAACTATTTCACTAATATGACAACTTATTATTAATTATTAATTTGCGTTGACGGTGTATGGTGGAAACCAGGAAAAAACATTGTAAAAAAACACCCTGCGAACTCCGCAGCCACCAGAAAACTTCCTTTATATAGGCCTTCCTCAGGTCCACAGGGGGGATCGAACCTATTCCAGGTACAGTGAAGGGGGCTCTGTAGTCCAACGCTCAACCACGGAGCCACGCACAATCAATCGGTGAAGGAAACCACCGTAAACGACGCTGACAACATGCAAGACAAGACAAAACATTTACATAACATTAACAAAACAGGACACCACAACAAATCAGCATCCTGTGCCCTTAAATCACGAAGCACCAGGGCACAGAAAGATATCAATTGATATGCAAGGTGACCATCTATTTTGTTTCAGAATTAGATTAAAGAAATTAAAGAAAATAAATTGTTATTCTAGGAACAAACACTGCCTGGATAGTAGAGATAGTTGTTTGCTTGGGGCTTTGCGCCATACTTTATAATAAGGTAATTGCACTTTTTTTGACGGCGTGCCAGACAAATCAGTAGAGGGGGCAACCTTAAACGCACTGGCAACACAGAAGACACAACGATACATTTACAAGACGCTTGTTTGTTTGATTGGTATTTAACAACGTACTCAAGAGTATTTCACCTATATGACGACTTACTAATCTTAATAATTTGCTGTGCCGGTGTATAGTGGAAAACTGTTAAGAAACCTCGTAAAAACCACCCCGTGAACTCCGCAGTCACCGGAAAACTTCCCTTATATACCTAAGGTCCACAAGGGGGATTGAACCTATACAAAGAAGTACCCGGTAACTCTGAATATAGATTTTAATATTATACTGCATGTGCTTCAAGTCTCGTTTACATTTTTTGTCAAGTGAAAGTTGACAGCCTATTGACAGGTGAAACAAATTTGAAAACATATTTTTGGACAAATTTGATACAAAGTAATTATAAAAATAAAAGTTGAACCATAAAAAAACATGCTTTGCAATTATAATTAACATAATTCATCTGCCCTGAGTCTGCTGCGACAGCTTAAATCAGTCTGTGTGACTGCACAATGAATGCACCAGGGTTAAAGAGTTTCATTAAA
>JAVFBZ010177504.1:0-35912 GCA_032466195.1 Katharina tunicata
ATATTACAAAAATCAATTCGTAACAAAATATTTTGAAAACAAGTTGGTATCGTTTCTTTTGGACACTAGTGTATATTCTTTTACATGCATATACAAGTCGGAACCCTTAAAATAAAGTTAAATTTAATGGATGACAATTTCTGGTAGATTTCCGGTGCAACGTTTTTTATTTATATTCAACGTATTCTATTTATAATCAGACACTCTATATTTTGACCACTATAAAGGCTACCGGCATCGAAAGTACACTTACTGTTTGCGTTATCTTTATATATGACGTGTTTATTAGTATAAATATTTGTATGGTATAAAATATAGATTCTTTTTTTTTAATCAATCAAAATAGCATATAATAAAGCTTAATAAAAAGAAAGAGTCAGGATAAAGGAAAAAACTCAAAAATATAATTAAATAAAGCAGAATCCAAACAATAAAGCAGGAAATGAAAAAAGAATAAAACCTTTGATAAACTTGCCCAACCTTTTGGTCACCTTCACTGACTCCTAATTCGTGTAGTTTTAGTACAAACTAAACTAAATAAATATTGCTTATCAATATACCCAGAAATTGAAAATCCATCTTAGGTATGTTTTTGTTATGTACCAGGCTTCTAAATGTCGCTTAAATTTGGAAATACCTTGAGATTTCAGAAAGCGAAGATTTATCCTTGGTGGAGGTTTACGACTCTCGGTCTTTTATATACGTGTAGCAGTCGTTAACTGCGGATCAGGTTTCTTATGTTTTAACTTATGTTTCATTTGTACGCTGTGTGTTTGTTTGGATGTTGTATATTACAAAGGTGAAGCTTAAATAGCTAATCAGTGGTCGTTCATAATCCTAAAGATCATACATAGAGCAGTAGGCGTCATTATGTATCTCAAAAGATGATTCATGACGTCAAAATAATAACTAGTTACCTAGGTTAAACTCTGTTCAACCTGGTTTTTAGCTCTTGGTGGGATATTTTGTATTAAGGTGTAATATTGTACGGGGTTGGCGGATTGGGTGAATGGAATCAACTCTGTTTAAGACTACACTTGATCCCATTCTTATTTACAACCGGGCTCTGTCTGGAGTATGGTTGTTACCTTCGGGCTCGCGCTGGAGTACAGTAGTTATCCCAGGGCTATTGTTGGAATACAATGTTACCTCCACACTCTGAATGGGGTGGGGACAGCTACCTCTGGGTTGTGTTTGGGGCGTTCTGATAATCTCCGGGCTCTTGCTTGAGTGAGGTAGTGAGAAGTAATTATTACTTCCATGCCATGTCTGGAGTGGGTAGTTATATCCGGGATCGGGCTGGAGTTGGGTGGCTACCTCTTGGCTATTGTTGGAGCGTGGTAGTTACCTCCGGGCTCTCTCTGGAGTGGGGACAGCTGCCTCGGGGCTCTGTCTAAAGTGGGTTAGTTACCCCAGGACCCGAATAAAATTTAGTAGTTATCTTCAGGGACTGGCTGTCCTAGAGTATCTACTTCCGGGTTCGGACTGAACGTAGGTAGTTGCCTCTGGACTGTCTGTAGTAACCCGCGGGCTCTTGCTGGACTAAGATAGTTACCTCAGGGCTATTGCTGGAGTGAGGTAGCTGCCTCCTAATTGTCTGAAACGATTAGTTATCTCCATTTTCCGTCAGAGGGATAGCAACCTTCGTGCTCTGACTGTAGTGGGGATAGTTACCTTAGGGCTATTGCTGGAGTGTGGTAGTAACCACCAGACTCTTGCTGAGGTGGGGTAGTTCTCTCCGGGCTCTTGCTGGAATGGGATAGTTAGTTCCGTGAATCTTGCTGGAGTGAAGTAGCTGCCTCCGAATTGTCTGAAGCGATTAATTATCTCCATTGGAGTGGGAAGATACATCCGGGCTCTAGATGGATTATGCCTACGGTGTTAACCCTGTCTCGGGCTGGACTATTGTAGTAGCCTCCTGGCTTATGCTAGAATGGGATGGTTAACTCTGTACTGTCTTAGTAACATCCATGCTCAAGAACTGGTGCATAGGTTATGAAAATATTGACGAAACCAGAAGACATTACACGGGATCTAAACCCCAGACATTATTCTTATCATCGTTTGTGCATCTTATACACTGATATAAACTCACTTTCGAGATAAGTGTTTAAAGTTTTTAAAAAAATGACCCCACAGAGGTCGAGTCGCTATAGTGAAGTTAAAGGGAAAAAAATGGACGTACGTACAAACACGCATAACACCTGGCCTTATTTCAGAGCCGAGCTGTTGCAAACAGACGTGAAGTAAATTGATTCATTATATGATATACGTCTTATTTGCACAAAATATAAGCTGGTGATATGATAAATCTCTCCTGTCACGATGCAATTCTCAATAAGAAAACTAACGAAATTGAGCGCAATATTTCAGAGCCTAGCTGTCACAAACAAACTAATAAAACTAACGAAATTGACCGTAAAGAAAAAAAACAGCAAATTTTATATTTAACAATATTTGTTATGAATGAAAAAGATAACATTGATATAAATTATAAACTAGATGTACAAATAAGAACAACGTGTTTGTTACTTACAAGTGATAGCAAATTGTCCAGTTATACAAATCTTTGGTCTTGTAAAATTGATAATAACGAAATCCTCTTGGATTATGTAATTTATTGACCCTAGTTGAGATGTAAACACTGGTATACAATTAGAAGAACGTCGCTTGGGACAAGTATAAAGTATGCTCGGCAAAAACTTCAGAATACCTCTGTGGATGAATCCAGTAAACCTTATAAATACAGTGTCCGTATCAATCTGAAGTTAACGATAAGTACGTTCACCTATATCCAAATTCCTCGTGGGCAATAGTAACCAAACGTCTTGTAGACAGGGAAAGGTTCAAAGCACCAATGGTCAATATTGCAGCTATCAGCAATGCACAATGAAATAGTACACAAACTGAATTGGAAACACTTTGGAAGTGCTACAGTAAAATACTATGAATATACTACATTTTCAGGGGTTTATATAGTAGCATTGAACATTCAAGAAAACGACATCATACATATAAAGTTCCAGACTAAGAGTATCTATGTAAACAAATCAACAGGATATTTTGATAAACATTAATATTCCATAACAGTCGCATATAAAATCAAAATCATATATACACAACAAGAAAAAAGCAGGTCAGCTCTGTTTACATCTTACGTCAGTAGAGCTTTCAGAAATATATGTGAGATGTGAAACATTGTTGAGAAAGTTAAAATTTTTCAAAAAGAGGTCGATGACCCAAAAAGAATCACTGCATGCATCAAATATCATGTATGTAACTTATGATGGCCAAGTGCGCCACACGTCGACAGTATATAACAGGTGTGTTTAAACTTGACTAGATACTGAATCAGCCAATCAAATCGCCTTATTTTAACCCAAAACATGTTTGAAATTCATTATTCCACGTTAGAATATTTATCGATACCTTAAACCTTATTCCCAGCCCTTTGATTGGCTGGCTAAGAACGAGACGTTTCAGGTGAGCATTTGTACTTTTCCACTGCACTTTGTTACATGTTGGATAGTTTTTTACATGTCAAAAGATTTGATCACACGTCAAATTCTTTGTCTTAAGTGAGATAAGAAAATTGACATGTGATAGTGATTTTAAAATGCAATAATGAATTTCAAAGATGTTTTGGTCATAATAAGGTTATTTGCTTGGTTGATTAAGTACCTAGTCAATTTTACACACTCACGTTAAATACTGTCGACTTATGGCGCTTGACCCTTCATAGTAACACTCATTCAAACAGCCAGTATTGATGAACAGTATAAAGCCGCACAACGGAGGAACCTTTTGTGTAACGGACACGATGTAAGGTCATTTTAATAAGGCAAATTATTTTCGTGTAATTAAATACTTGACTTTTACTTATGTTTAAGTAACTTATGGTAAAGTTGTATGGCAATGCTTTTCAACTTTTGACGCTTTAATTTGTTGGTTATTAAACAAGTCGTGGTCATTTCACCAGAGTAACTGTATATTATGGTGTTGTGAATTGTATTTAGCTTTATTTGTACGGTTTCTCTTTCGCTTGGGTTCAATTTTGATTAACTTTTGGTTATTATCATCTACAAATGTAAATAAATAAAACATGGCATAAAAAGTCCACCACGCATTTTACCTTGGCGTTTCAATTCAAGTGTCATTCAGTTAATAAAACGACGAATTATACAAAAAAATGTAATGGCAGTTTTATCAACATCTTTGTATGGTCTATAATTTTAACATGACTTTGTATTTTTTGTTTTCATCCGCTTTAAGGAAACATCAAAACAAAGCACATTATATCATATGACAACCTATAATACATTTATCAAAATACAAAATTGAACACGTGTTTCAAAACATCGATATAAAATGAAAAACCTTTCAAGATTTTATTTCCCTTGCATTGCATTGCTTTCCGGAGACATTCCTCAATATTGGTAAACTGTTCCCTTCTTTATCGTATCTGTCCCTGGAAACGTTCCCGCCGTTTTTCTTCTTCCCAGAAGTGGAATATTTATACCATCACTTCATGTCTCAATGTTGAAAGCTGCGATCTTGAAACATGCAGAAACACCAGAAAAACGTCGTTTTAATTGTTTACTCTATGTTGTTAGGCGTAGAAAATCGGTGTTCAGCTTCAACAATTTCATAAAAAAATCTATACGATTCATGTTGCAGCATGCATTCACCGTCAGCCCATTAAAGGATCGATTCATGTGCCTTGAAAGAAAAAAGGCACTGCACCAGAAGTAACCTTTATATAGTTCAAAGAATACCATACCATATACTTAAATTTTAGTACTTCTGTTTCGAACTTGAATCGAGGATTGATTAACAGGAAATACATATTAAACACCGCTCCTCGCAATACAATTAAATGTACATGCAAAATAAAAATAAGTCCATGTAGAAAAGGTTTCTGAAAAAGTTGTATTTAAGTCTTAGTTGAGACATAACAATTTTCAAAGGGCGTTCACTTCCATTACACGCTATATAATTTAATGACAACAAGTGAACAGGAAATGTCCATAGTTATCGTTTTAGAAATATGGTTAACTTAAAATATGTCCCACATTGTGATAAAAAAAAATCAGTTTCAACTTGTTCGTCTACACTAACAATTTTTTATATTTGGCGTTTACGACTCTGGGAGAAAATGTAAGTGCTTAACGACTTTGGCAGTGTAAGTACCAACTCGGATTCTTTGTAATAAATTATATACCAAGTGTAAAAGGCATAAGAGCTACTGTGCACAGGTATTCCAGTGGTATTGACCATTAGGTATACACATTGTGTGTGGATTTATGTCGTAAACGTTATATGTTATATCTCAATTCATAGTCTTAGTTGTGGCCAATGTCTTTTGCATCTATATTTTCTTACAATCGCCAATGCAAATAACTGATTTCATTCCTTTTCGCATTGCTTCGCTGCAGACTGTATACAGGATGCAGTTGACCAAAGGGTTTGTGTTGTACAGAGATGTCCCTACAGTGAATAGATAGTAGAGATCGGGTGTATTTATGGTGTACAAGCTACTGGAGCCGTTAAGAGCAACATAAATGGATCCAGCACAAGCGGCAGCATTGCAAAGTAGAAAGGCGATGACGATCGCTGTCAAAAGAAGAGTGATTTGATTCTCACGCGAGGAACGCCCACTGTCTTTTTGGCTACTATTTGTAGATAATGCCAACCGCCTAAATTTAGCTTGCCACACTCTGTGAATGACTAGCGTATTTAGGGACACGAGAAATGGAAATGGCATAACCTCAGTCAGAACTAAGTAGGACCAAATTGATACTGCGTCAAAGGTTTGATTTTGGCCGATTTCGGACAGTTTGTAGGAATAATACTGCCCTCCAGTGATAGGATCAACCTTAACGATTACCTGCCGTCTAAAAAATCGGTTGAAATTCAACGCAATTCCGATAGCAAAGGCAGAACAAACAGCTTTTTTTGAGCGTGTGACACTGAAGTATTTCTGGGATTTCATTGGAAAGGTGACTGCTACAAATCTCTCAACAGTGAATAACATGATCACCCAGACTCCAGATGTATGGAATGTGTTAGCTAAGGGAGATACGTACACAACATAGAAGGAATAAAATGTCTGGTAGGATCTTAATGCTTTCACAGAATTAAAAGCCCGAAAAACGTTACGGGAAAAAGTAATAGAAAATCCCAAATTAGCTACAGCCAGACCCAACAGGTAAACATAGGAACTGGATTTCACGTGACTCCTACATAACACGATTATAGATAAGATGTTACCAATAATTGAAGTTATTGTCACCAAAGGGAAACAAATGCCATTGGTTACAAATTGGAAGCGTTTAAAACTAATATACCAATCAGGGTTTGGATACTTTTCTAGTTGATTGTTGCCATCGGTTATACTTTGCACTGGAATGTTGGAAGTGGTGGTATTTACTATCAAAACATCTTCCAAAATGGAGTTAGCAAGGGTTCTACCAGTAAAACATCGTGTTCTCCAGTCCAAGGTGTCGCCCACAAAGTTGGAGGGATCAAACAGATCCGGGAATTCTTCTGTGTCACAGTTTACAGAGGAACTGTTTACCCCATTACCAGAGGCATATCCGCGCACCGAAGATAGGAGTACAAGAAGCATAAATCCTGGGGGTGGTTTGACGAACATCTTTACGTGCGGTGGGCAGATAGTCATCAATATTCAGATCTGTAATCAAGAAAACAATAATTATACAATATATAATGGTCTCACCAGTTTCTAGAAAAGAAGAAAAGACTAACACAAGTAAGAATATGTCGATGGTCCATAGGACAGTTAAAGCTAAGAAAAAAGACAGGGAATTAATGATTAACTCAACATTACGGTTTCATTATCAAACCATCATCAGGAGTTTTGATCAGTAAAACGAAACGTTGTGCCAGTCATGAATTTATTATCTTTTTTAAAAGTTGTCACTATGCGTTAATATATAAGGCTTCTCAGTGGTACCCTGGGGACATACGGCGATGGACAATTCAAATGAAATCAAATATGTTTAAAGTCGGGTTTGATGGTTAATGGAAGAATAGTTATTTATATTATTTATATAATTAATACAATTACAAACCCACGACAGTAATTTGCAAGACATATCTTAAACGGTTGCTTTCTTGTCGGAATAGTTTAGGGTGTTGGCTGTAATGCAAACGGCCGTATTAATTATGTTGTGGGAGACTTACTTCCGTGGATTTTGTGAATTGGAAAGTTAATAACCAGTGGAACTTCTAAGCTTGTCTGGGCTCTGCTGTTGACATGTAATTGGGCTAAGTCCCATTGCCCATGAAAATGAGGAACTGTAGACAGAAACTGTTTGTGTGCCAGTTTGTTCAATTGATGTTGTACGCTGGGATTAAGGCTATACGGACTTCATGATGGCTTACCATCCCGAAGGGAAAAGGAATCCATAATTGCACTGGCAATAGACAAGACAACAAAAGGCGCGAAAGGGCGAAACACAACGCCACAGCAGATCGGCTGTTTGATTCTTGTTGCTTCCTAGAGCAGCAGGACATATATAAGATCCCGAAAACTGGAAATCTCTCTCTGCGTTAAGGCTTAATTTGTCGCGAAATTTCACCTCTAATATGAAAACGAAATGGCAAATTTGTTTGAAAATGCGCTAGTTCAAATCGCTTATGTCAAATATATGTTAACACTTTACATGGGAGTTGTTGATTTGTGTTGTGTCAGTATCATAATCGCCCAAGCTAAGACCAGTTTGTATTTACCATCCAAGGATGGTTTTCTCGCTGACATCATGCTTTGAAATTGACTGATGAGGGTGTGATAACAAAATAAGGCTGGTTGTATGCCATTCTCAATGGGGAATCAAGTCACCTTATCCGTAGCTAGTATGTAACTTTAATGAGAATTATTAGTGGGCTTTTTATTCGAGATTTCATAAACACCTTAAAAAAATCCAGCAATTAATTTGGCACTAGAAAGACCATATAAAGGGCCATTACTATGAGAGTTTGGCAGGCGACTTGGTGTAAAACAACTGGTGATTGTCAAAAGGACCATGGACGAACATGGTAAAAAACATTAGACCTATTGTTTATTTATTGCAGAGTTGTCCACCTTTGACCACATTAAAATACATACTAGCACGATTTGAAATATTTTGTCGCAAGTTGAAATACGTTGATAAGTTTGCAGTCAGCCTTATCAACAGACGTTATACATTTATTCAGAAAATGGAAAATTAATGTATATTTATACAAATCGTAATTTAACAGCCGTGATAAATTACATTCATATTTCTATTCTAAAAGTAGCATATGCACTCAAAATGTCTAAGTTCCGTTATCACAGAATCTCATGAAAAATTGCTAGAGGCTTTCTAGTAATTCCAACATTAGGCTGAATGAGAGTTTTGTAAGAACTAACAAACGAAAAACTGAATTTTCTGGCAGAATATTATTATGTGGATGTGTCAACAGCTGTCATAACTGAGCCACCCTTAGATGCACCGATACTACTCCAAATGAAACGTTAATTAGCCCCGCCCCCTTCCGCTATTCAAAACCTTAACTTATCTAAATAAGGTCATGAACTTCGCGAGATCAATAGCTTTACTTGAGGCATATGAGGAAAAATGGCCGGCCTTGAATTCGAATTATGGCATGAATTCCCAGGGATTGTACCAACTTAATAATTTTTATTTCAAAGTAATTGGCTCAAAAGAAACAAAAAGATTGAAGCGTTCAGGCATTGGACATGTCTTGTTCCATGTTAATAAATATCAGAAACATGGAATGATTTAAAATACATAAAGCGCCCATTAAAAAGTGACTATGGTTAATAAGAAATTTGTCTCTAAGGTGTTGTGTGTTTATAATTATGCCAATAACATTTATATATTAAAGTACAACTTACGCAATATTGCGCCATGGACTACTTGGTTGATCGTTGGTCCCCCAGGTTCGAATCGCTCTGCCGACCGTAGCTATATAAGGAAGGTTTACGGTATCTCGGGGGATCGTTAGGTGTTTTTTACGATTTTTCCTGAGTTTTGTTCCATAAAAAAACAACTCAATGTCGTCATAAGAGAATATCCTTGAGTACGACTTAAACACCAATCAAATAAATAAATAAATAAATAAATAACTAGACCGGCATCGAATTTATACTATCATAAAGTGCACATAAATAAAGTCACCATATTTGGATGAAACACAAAGAGGGTTAAATCTTGATGTGATTATGTCACTAAAGTTTTCGCAATGAATCTTTCTGACTCACGGTATTTATGGATAACCAGACTGGTGCAAATTAAACATTTCCTATAGTCTACATTTCCAAAAAGGTGGTCAATTTTTACAACAAATTTTACAGTTATTTGGCGTCTGATAGAAAAACTATATAATCATCTGTCTAATGTAATTAAAGCACACTATCGGTTGTCCTTACATTATTTATTGATTTTATTACAGTAAAAGTGGTTACTTCATTATAATATTACCGTATTTGTTACTCAATGGGGTCTAATTTGGGTGTATGTTTCCCTCTCCATTTCAAGCCCATTAATGTCATATTACCAGGAGTCTACCCAAACTATTAAACGAGTCTTTAACACACATCAACGTCAATGGGGTTTCATGTGTCATGTTACAGAGATGCGCAACATCCGATATTCGATCGGTTCAGTATCTGAATCTTTGAATCGCCTGACGAATCATGTGGAAAATCTAACTAGCAAACAGAAAATGAATTGCATCTTTACTTCGTGTATTACAAATTACAAAACGTATTCAATTGTTAGTCATCAAAATAACTACATAAAAACAGCTTGAGTTATGATATTTAAATGAACCTATGTCAAATCTAGTTCACGCTATGATATATTGACGTCACTTGAAGTCAACGGTCCCAAATGTGTCAAGATGCGGCATGATGTCTGTGGCAGCTTTCAATACTACAAGCTTTCAACACAACATTGAGAATCAGCTCGCGTCGTTATTTAATATTCCATTAAATTCCATTTACGGCAAGATTGCGACGGCCTTGTACAAGTTCTGAACCCATAAGCGAAAACGAAAAGGTGAACTTCTTTTAAATGGAGGTTAGCGGTTACATGGCACTTTAGACAGCCCTGCCAGCAAGCATCAAGGGAATCTAGGCACACTGCCAGTAACCTTGAGCGAGCGGCTACACAATGGAAAAACGTCACTGCATTCCAAGAAAACGTCACGGCATGAAGGTGGAATAAAGCGGATTATTGATCACCCATCAAATTTGGTGGGTCAAAAAATGGCGGACTATTTTGATCCGGATCAGATTTAGTCGTCCCTTTTCTGCCGTGTAAACGCAAACACAAATCTGATCCGGCTAAGACAGCAATGTTTGGCTGAGTAACCGAGGGTATAACGTGATTTAATATATAACTAAGCGTCAAAGCCGTTTATTCGATACAATCGTAATTGTTGCCAAAAACTAATTTAGATGACGTGTCTGTTAAAGGACACTAAACACGGTATCCGGGACACAATTTCTAACTTCTTCTAGCAGACATCCACATTTAATGTGTGATTGGTAAAAGGCGGCTTCTAGTTTTAACGCTAAAGAAAATATTTAAACGTAGCTCGAAGAGTCATGTAGAAGTCGAGACACTTACAATAACTTTGGATTTAATGGATGACAACGGCTGGTTTATTTTTGGTGCAAAGAATTGGTATTCTATTTATATTCATACGTAATCTATATTTGAACGCTTTTAAGTCTACCGGCATCGAAAGTACACTGAATGCTGGCGTTATCTCTACATAAGACGTGTTGTTTGTTAGTACGGTAAATAAGACATTTAGTTTTAAAATATATCAAAATAAGAAATAATGAAGCCAAGTAGAAGAGAAAGTGTTTCAGGATTAAAGAAAAAGATTTAAACTTAACAAAAATTCCGTAAAGGAAAAGAGAAATAAAGAAATGAATTAAAAATAATTTATTTGACAAACTTTAAAGATTAACTAAATGGTGAAATTTACACAATGTAATAAGAACAAAATATTGCTGCACTTACTCAAATATTGACCACGTTCACTGCCTTCTGTACTGTGTGCGTTTAGTAGAAAAATGGCACTACCTTGAGATTTCCGAAAATGATGCGAAGACTTATTGTAGTAGAAGGTTGATGACTCGGTCTTGTTTTATATAGGTGTATAGCAGTCGTTAACTGTGGGTCAGGTTTCTGATGTTTTAAATTATGTTTAATTGGCACGTTATGTGTATTTGTTTGGATGGTGTAAATGACCACGGTGAAACTTTACTAGCTAATCATCTGTCGTTCAAATTATGCATATAACAGTAGGTTTCATTAATGTCTTTAATGATGGTTCACGCCAGCAAAATAATAGCTAATTACTTGGTTGAACTCTATTCAACCTGTTTCGTCATTAGCTTCGTTTGACATCCTTCGTATTCAAGCTGGTATATAGAACGCCTTTCCGCCCATTCAGTGCGTAGAATCAACTTAGGCTGTTTTAGAGTGTACTTATCTCATTCTTATTTGTGGAAGTGTCTGTTACTTGCTATAGTGGATTAGTTACCTCCTTGCTCTAGGTGGAGTGAAGTAGTAAATTCTGGTTTATGTCTCAAGTTGGGTACTTACCGCCTGGCTCTGTATGGTAGTTACCCACGGGATCTGTGTGAAGTGATTAGTTAGCTTCGCGCTCTGTGTGGAGTAGTATGGGTAGTTACAAATGGGCTCTGTCTAGAGGAGAGATAGTTACATCTGGGCTCTGTTTGGGGTGTGGTGGTGACCTTCCGGGCTGTCTGAAGTGGTTTCTAACCTCCATGCTCTGTTAGGAGTGGAGAGAAAAACCTTCGGGCTCTGACTGGAGTGGGGTAATTACCTTCGTGCTTTTGCTGGAGTGGGATAGTCACCGAAGAGTCAGATAACTGCTCCCGAGCTCTGCTTGGAGTAGGGTTGTTACCTCCAGACATTGTTAATTACACCATGATCTTACAAACCAAATAGTTGCCCATAAAATGCAAGAAACGTTATCAAGAACTATTCGATTAAAATAAAAATAAAAAATAGAATGACACTTTATTGACTGACAAGTACAGGCCTTCAGCAATTTTGAGGAATATTTATTGAAAAATTTAGGATTATATTGAGAAGCAAACATGTGTAATGAAAACCACCTTACAAGGCAGTGTTTACTTTGGCTACGAGAAAATGAAAACGTTTAGGACAACATTTTTGGAAAGAACTTTAAGCCGTCTATCTACCCAGGGTGACTTAATTTTAAGGGTTAATTCAATTGTGATGTCGTTTATGCTGAAACTGCTGTTGATGGAAGCGCTGAGGTTGCTATCATAAAGAAAAACGTTTCTTTTTTACCAAATTCAGAAAACATTTCGAAAATAGTACAACTGAGTGAAGTGTACGCGAAGTGGAAGTAAGTCGGTTGTATAGCCTATAAATCGTGTGATCAAACCTCTGTTCATCTGCAGACAAGGTAAAACAATAATGACTTATTCACGATCCGTTGACATCTAAGGCTTAGATAGAGGGCTATACAACTAATGTTAGGTTAGCCCGATTTTTCACCTCTCCGTTCACAAATGTGTGCGTCCGTCCGTCGATGGGTTCATGAGTTACCTTGAGCCGACTATTATAAATATCACTCACTCTATTCAAATATCAATATTACACTAACCAACCCCATTCGTTTCCATTAACACCTTAGTTATGCAGATTGGATTTCCATTTTATTTGTTCGGTCCATGCTGCTCTTTCAAAAATAAAAAGCACAGTCCTCTCTGTTTGTAGATACATCAACCAACCACTGTCCCTTAGAAATATGCACATGTTAGCTGTTAATCATCAATAGGCCATCAAAAATATTTGCCCTTCAATAGCAAGGTTTCGGCCACACTTCATGTTACTATAAAGCAGATAATTTGAAAAAGGTATTTTCTAAGCGAATTACATTATGAAAACTAAATTGTCAGGCAGTTTATACTTGTCGGCCATAGCAATATCAATCAAGTAATATCCGTTTCCAGTTTTGTCTTTCTCTTTATTGTGACCCATTGTGACTGTTTCTATGGTTTCTATTTATGACTGTTTATATTGTTTCTATTTATTTTTTAAACCTATTACAAAATAAAAGGAAAATCAATGAATTATAACGCTGAGACAGCATTATGATGGCAATGGCTATACGTCTATATTCCAAAATGTATTCATTATTCACGAAGTTTCTGCTAAGCTTTAAATGTCGGTCCGATAGGTACGCGGTGTGGTGCCACGAGTGGATGGTTAATCGGTTTCACGATTGTACAAGCTTTTCAAAATGATACACCGACGTAATATGAGCAGATATTTTTTTATAATTTCGTCATTAAAAAAAAGCTATCCACCAAACTCTGATCATAGCTCACGAGCTAATCTTGTAAACTATCGGTATCCGCCCTCTCTTTGTATTTTAGTGTGGTTACTTTTAACACAGATAAAATTGATACACTTACAAGTTCATTCGTGTCTGTCAGTGAGATAGATTTGATGTGTACCCGATAAGGTTAAGAAAACATGTATATAAACATGGACGCACTGTAATTAGCCAATCAATATTAACAATCAGGTTTTTAGCTAAAATGACTTGCTAGACAAACATGGCTATGCTGCAGACACTGAATCGGCAAAGTCATCAAAGAAAGAAATGGATATTTTACACGTACCATCAATAAATAATGAGTATTTATAAAAAGTCACGATTTACAAAAATGCGAAAGAACCTTTCGTACGATTCAACTCAACATTTCAAGTAGATCGATTGCTCACATGTCCCATTACTTAACAATCATTACACACCACAACAAATTACCATTACAAAAACTGTTTATTTATTTATTTTAAGTCAGGTCCCGCCAGGCATGAAGTCTTCTTGCATACATGATAAATTTGGTTCAAACACATGCAGGCGAACTTGACATTCAATGGAGTAATAATGAAATTTAAGAGCATACAAATAATTAAATTATAACTTATACAGTTACACGATACCACATCATGGCTCCCATATATTTTTATCCGCCTTATCTGTCATGTAGCTGGCACAACTGCTACCAGAGTGAGCATTCTCTGTATTAGAGATTTAAACTAGTCTAAAGGCTTTGGGGTGGGTATATTGGTCTGATAGAGGCCGCCTTATATTGATTTGTGGGAGGGGGCAAAGTTTTGAAACAACAACACGCTTTGTACGAGCCAGACAAACAGTAACAATATGACTTGAAAGGGCACTGTATTTCCACACCATGAGTTGTTTTCTTGTTTGTTTTCGCTCATGTTTGCGGGTAATGATTTTTGTAACCAGTCTCTCGAGAACGTAACTGCCGAGACTTGTTGCCACAAAGGGTCTTCTGTTAGTAACTGCCAACGTAGATGTATGTAATTACCAATACACCTGAACTGCATGCTGGCTTCATGCTCGATTGTTTGAATTAGTAACTAGCCAAAACTAATACTTATGGCCTATTGTTATTTCCCTGTATATACATGTACAGCCCTTAATTGTGTTATTTATTCCACTTCACACATCTCAGGAAGTGAGCTTGTGTCAACGAAAGTTCATCTACAATATATCTAGTTAGTCTCAAGTGTGGTTGTCTGTAGAAAAGGTGTGTGAAAATCATCTTCTTAAATCTTCAGGTGTGCGAATAGATTGTCTCAAACAACTCTCCTAGATATCTATAATTTATTATTTTTGACTGTTAAATAAAAATAAAAACAAACAAACAAAGTCTTGCCGGAGAGTATTTGTGACTTTAGTCACTTGCATTCTCATATATTTATTATTTTTCTGTGGACTTTAGTTTTAAATGCTATGTAAATTTATGATTGTATACCGAAAATTGCTTTCAAGTTTATTGTATCAATATTTTAATAACCAAGGCAGCAGTTTCTGTTACATTATAAGACTTCCTATCATCATTTTTAATTACCCTATATCCCCTCCTCCCATCGTCTGTACCAATTCTTATCATAACAGTTTTAACAAAACCTGATAATGCTCAGCAGAACGAGTGTCGTTGTTGTAGCAGAGCAGAACTGATGTTAGCATGTTTCCGTTTTAAAAAAAGAACTAATCCTAGTACCTAGCATCATGTTAACAGCTGGTTAGGCTACAATCAGTAAATGTAGTCTCACCGAAACCGGTAAAGTTAGTAGCAACGTTTGATGCATGTGCTAAAGCCCAAGTTAAAAATTAATCAATCTGTAAAACGAACTTAGGGTTAGGTGTTATGTTAAGTTAAAAAGTAACCAATCTGTAAAAAAAAAAAATCTGTAAAGTTAGTACCAACGTTTGGTGCATGTGCTAAAGCCCATGTGCTTGTGCCATAGAACAACTGATGCGATTGCCTGCTTAACCCTCAGCCTGTGAAAGAATCTATTTTTTGCGCTTTGTGTGTGATTTTTCTGTCATCGTTGTCCGAACTTTGAGTACACAATAATTTAGAAATATAATTAAACATTTCAGGGAATTAATAATTTGACATCAAAAATCCCACCAAGTTGGCAACTTTTAAACATTTGACAGGTAGGATTTTATTCAACCTGTCACAGCCTGATTTGTTATTGTCCGCAATAGGTGGAAGCCCGAACATTTCGATGCCTGAATTTTGTCTTTGTTAAATAATTACTAAATGAATAATGATTTAATAATGCCTATCATTCCAGCACTTTGTTACTATTTCTACACAACAGTACTGTGTAGCGTCTTTACCAGTAATGGCATGAACAATACATTTCATCACCAATCACTTCACTCACAAACTTGACCATATGATCGTTTGTGTTATCCGTGCACATCTCCTTATTTGGAAAAATGACGAAATGAGGTTGGGCAGCCAATGGAATGGTTTGCTTACAGTGGAAAGAACGACAACTCTTGTAGTTTTGTGGGTGATTTAATGACTTGTTTATAGATGTTACAACAGCAACTGAACATTTTCAAAGTTAAAAATTAATCGATCTGTAGAAAGGACTTAGGGTTAGGTGTTAGGGTAAGTTAAAAAGTAATCAATCTGTAAAAAGGACTTAGGGTTAGGTGTTAGTGTTAGGGTTAGCATTTGACAACATGTGCTTTCAATTGTAACATCTGGCCGGACAGCTTCGGCTATATCCTTACGACTTTCCGTATCTGCATAAATTATTTTCTAAATAAGGAGATATGCACGGATAACACAAACGCACCTCTGTTACTCTTCACATAAATCATCAAAACAGAAAGCGGCACCAAGGGTAACTGGAACCCAGGTCTGTAAACCTGCGCGATTTTCGCTAATATTCAAATAACTCGAATCTGCCCAAAATAAGCCAGAATCTTCGACGAATGACTTGCTCCACATCAAAATTTATGTTTATAGGCGCTACGGATTTTAATTTACGTATAACAGTTTTGATAAATATCGCTGAAAGTATTTATTTAGTAACAACTAAAGCGACGACATTCGAATAATACATCTCGAGCCCAGCCAAAATAGCTGACGATATTCGACAAGGCCCCATTATTAAACAAAATGTGATATAAACACAATTTGACAGTTAACAGAGAATTTTTATTGAATAGATATATGGTATCCATGAAATTTTGTCACAAATTTAGACGCAAATATCCAGAAATAAAGCAAATATATTTCTCTTGAACAAGCACTATTTTTGTAAAGCAGTACTTTAGACAAACTATTTCCGGAAATATTTGTACAATTTTACAGCTCTCTATAACGGGTCTAGGCGATACTCACCAATAGGCCCATGCAAAAGTAAAAGACGAGACGGAAATGGAAAAATAACGTACTCTAATGAAAACAGTGACACGAACCCAACCATATAAAGCATGATGAATTTTAAGCTCAGTTTGCGCTACTAATGATGAACAAACGGTGAAACACGAGGTCGGGCGATGGTGGCATCATATGATAATACTACAGCGTGTCTTCATTCACATATTTGGAGTGAAAACTTAACATTTGCTATCGATCAACCAATCCTTATCAATATTCGACATAACAATCGTTATCATGAAACTAGCGATTTACTGAATATTTAAAAAATATTGTGTCGAGATAGGATCATTTCAACGATAAAATAATATGCTTTTACGTCTGTGGTCTGAAATACAATCAAATCCACAACCAACTGGTCGATGGCAAATATGTCACAACGCGCAGTCGCTTAAGAATTATTGTAAAGCGGTTGCAGAACGACCATACTCGGTCGACCATCGGTGTATATCTCTAATTCGGCGCCAAATTACACTATCATCCGGTCTGTCTTCGGAGAAACTTCACATTATTAAATAATAAACAAGTATGTGGTCACAGTGGGAACAATGTGTATAACTTCGTGTCACACTTTTGCAGTTCATGTTATGAAAAACATAAAAAAAAAGTTTCCTATACAAATATTGCACGTCGTGGGCAAACAGTAGTTGGGTTGATGTTTGTTCGCGAAGCATTGACAACTTTCTTTACGGCTTTGATCAACTTAAATGCTTTAGAAAGAAGCTGTTCTGACGAGTAAATGTCCGTTTGAAGTGGCGTTTGCTGAGGTGCAAGTACGTTTAGCTTCTTATACTGTTTGTTTTTCTCAGTGATGACAAGAACAGATAGAAGCTCGGGTTACTGGGGGTAGGCTCCTGCGGGTGAAGGCTGGTATTGTCCAGCAGCGCTGTATGATGGCGGTTGTTGGTAACCTGCAAAGCCTGCTGGAGGTGGCGCGGGAGAACCATATGTTGTGGTAGTAGTCTTCGTGACAGCATAGCCGGGTCTTCCAGCCTGTAGAAAAAAGTTGACTTGTTTAACCTTCTGAAGTTAATTATAATGTTGAGCATTTAGAGCCACCCGAAACTGAACGATTTGTTTTAAATGTTATGAATTTTACCGCGATAGTGATTAGCGTCAAAATGATTTATGCAAGCCTGCCGGCACACATGGTGATAATATGAAACCAGTGAGCTTTAAAGGTGGAGTTTTAATCTTATTGTTTATTTTTTATTTTTAGATATTAGACCAACATGTGTCAATTACAGATCATTGGCCAGATTTATTGTAGGAGGAACAAGAACCCAGCTTCCACGGACCAACTCACATACAGTATAAGCGAGTCCTTGAACGCGCAAACTCAGAGGTGAAAAGGATATGTGGACCAGATTAAATTCTTTTAACTCAAATATTAGCAAACAAAAGGCGAATAAGCTTATATTCCATGCCGACTCACCGAAACATATGCCAATCTTCTACGTCGACAAACAAAGCCAATCACCACAAATATGAAACAAATCACAATGACGCTGACGGCAATTCCAGCTATACCACCCACAGAGAGACCACAACCCTCAATTTCATCCGAGTCGTCTCCACAGTTATTCCAACCATCGCAGGTCAAGCCACTCCTGATGCATCTGGTATTACGGCACCGGTAAGATGAGGTACCGTTCCGACAAACTCCTGTTAAATGAACGATTGTTGGTATACCGTATAATAGTGTAATGATAATAAATGTATATAAGACATATGCGGTTTACCATTGTATTTGAGCAGTTACATAGAACACACAAATATGACACGGGCCTATGATTATATATTTTGTGTAAATTATATAGTTCGAATCCCGGTGGAGGAAAGCAAAATTTTCTTTCTCTACATTTATACAAAAACATATATAAAATCTGCAACTGCTACAGGATATTTAAGAGAACATAGCACCACCGCTTATAAAGATGGGTTTTTTCTCTATGTTAGCTGTCTGACAAGCTCGATATTTTTGCAATAAATAGAAATTGTTTTTTGTCCGACAAACGTCCCTAACTAAAGTATGTTTCTAACACTGTCGAAGACATGTAGAGTACTTGTATTGTTAGAGTTCCCTTTAATTTTAGTTCGTGCACAGTCCCTTGATAAAATAGACAGGCTTTATAATTACGGTGACTGTTAACGGCCATCATCATTTATCTTTGCATTATGTGAATTCCCATGCAAAAAGTGATTGTAATTTAATTGCACCCGCTACCACAGGTATATTAAAACAGTTTTCCATTAATGACAATGATATGTTGGCTCTATTTTTTTAAATTTAAAACATAAGACATTATGGATAAACTCTAGTATGTTTAATATATATATATATTTTTTTTTAACACGTTCAACGACGTTCTTAACAACGCATCTAATAATATGAGTGTGTGGCCGGTCAGGTGAAAAACGACGAATCATAGTAAAGACCAATCGCGAGCTTCGAAATAAGTCCTGGTAAATACTAAGTTGTGCAATAACTTGAATCGATTTGTCTGTCCACTGAATCAAAGAATCAGCCATAAGTATTTACCCCATAACCATATATGCAATAGATCTCGCTGAATTCTTGTGCGATAGACAATTGTTTTTTTCTGTTAAGTGCTAACTTTATAAAACTACCGCTTACCTGTAAACGGCGTAAATATCAAAGAGAAGCCCGAATACACGAATGAGAGGTCGCTCACAAACTCCAGGGTTAGTGAATTGGAGGAGGATGTGTACACCTTTGACGGTGTTGTAAATCCACATAATCCATTCCTGCCTATAAGTATAAATAAAATGGCACGTTCGTTCCTACAGTGCAAAATTAGGAAATTCGTACACATAGAGATATAAGGATATAAGCGTTCAGATATATAAGTTTGTACATTATAAAAATGGGCTGTAGAATCTACATACTTTTCAACAATTTCGTTGTAAATGAAAGTTGCTTATTCCTTTGCCCATAACAAAGACATACAAAATCAACAAAAAAAGTTTATAAACCAATATACCCATCTACACTTTCAAAGTTTAAAAGTTTGCTTCTTTAAATTAAAACCAATCCTTTTAACAAAAAAGTATCTACTTTCGGTGCATTTTTTCTAACCAGAATACAAGAATATATCGTATCGTCTATAGGAATGTGTTTACACGGATATTTCGTTTTGGTTTAAATCAAACTAAATATTTAAAAATCCAACACACCAGCGCATGTTCACGCTATAAAACGAATATACGAATACATCGATCCATAACTAAATATTAAAATTTGCCTATGTGAGAGACGGAACAGAGTATCGTTACATTAACTGTTCAGGTTGAACCCTGTGCTAAATCCTGATAGTTGTCATCCACTGAATTATTGTTCTTGCATTATTGTTTTAAAGATTAACAATTTATTATCCGATTTTCTTTCTTCATGTTTATATTAGTATAACACTAGTAATCACGAACATTTAAGTGCGTGTGTTTTATACACAGACAGACGGACGGACGAACAGAGGGCGTGAATAAATAGGGGAAGACTTTAACAAATGTATACCTGTTAGCGGAGGGGAAGCTATGCTGGAGCCGTCGTATAAAGATAGTGAATCGTCCTGGCAGGATGTTGACAATTCAACACTGAATGATCTGAACTCTGCCATAAACCGATCCCCTGAAGCTGCGTTTATCTTTAGTACACAGTTCATGTTGCTTTTGTAAGTGGACCTTGAGGTGAGGTCGACTTCAATAGGCGTCATACTTTTCAATGTTATACTACCTCGACAAAGCTTGTCCATGTAATCTGCAATATAAACGCAAGTACTTTACAGAAAATAAAGTTACTACATTGTAGTTGGTTTTAATAAGCAAATGATTGATAATCTCTAGTTTTACAAAGTGAAAATGCTGACAAGTGGATTTCAGCACCTTCGATGACGGTGGAATCGTATGGACTCCATGGCGCATGGCTCTTCGGGGAATGAATACTCGCCGCACTGCGCGTGCGCCAAAAAGATGATCACTAGCAGGTATGTTGTCAGCTGAAGTGAGCTGTCAATATTTCAGAGGTACTGTATAAACCTAAACCAATTAAACTCAACATCTTTTCTGGAAATGGTACGGTAACTGAACTTCGAAACCGATCCCTTTAAGCAAATTTCTTCGAGTTGATTTATTTATTTTTGATTTATTTGATTGGTGTTTCACGTCGTATTCAGTGGTATTTGGCTTATTTTACAACTTTGTATTGTCGGTGTATTGAAGGAAACCCGTGAAGAAACCTCCTAAAAGCCACCCCGCGATCACCGCAGCCGCCGTTAAACTTCCTGATATACCTAAGGTTGACATGGCCATTCAAACATCTACAGGGTACAGTGAAGTGAACTGTCCAACATTCAACCAACCGAGCCACGATGGCTACAACGTTGAAAAATCCAAAGGCAAAACGTTAGGTCAGTTACATTTAGCTCTGAGCAGCATTTCTCAAAGTCTGGCAGCTCGCGTCAGCTGCTTTAGACCCTCTACCAGTTACTTTAACTACTCCACGCTCTCAACTAGTTCCAATATGTACAAAAAATGCTCCAAGTAAGTACCGAATTAAAAGTGGGTTGAGTGTCTAGAGAAACCCTCAATATATTGTTCCAAACAAAACCCGTTTCCTGAATAGTATCATTTAAGCCAGGTTAACTATAATAAACGTTATATAATAGCAAACATCCTATATACTTTTATCGATTATTTTCAATCAGATGCAACGTGTACAAATAAAAAAAAAACCTACTTACATTTAGTATATGAATAGCCATGTATCAAACTTAAAAGAGCCAAAACTGTTACAAATCCCAATAGACCTCGTGACAACTTCATGGTTCTCCCGCAGGCAAATTTATACGAAAAGAAATAACTAACACTTTTCCTTTTATTATCGATTATGTTGTTTAAAGTGTATTTAAAGCAAATTTAAAATCACGTGACCAATCCTTTTCTTGTATTTCACAATCATGTTTAAAGATAACAAAAATATATTTATCTCATATATACAAGCTTGAGCATGTCCATCTAGTCTTGAAATCTGAGCGCATCTTTTTTTAACTTGACACAAATACGCCCCCCAACAGATAATATTGATACGCTGTTGATATATACCAGACCCGAAGGTCACAGGGTTTGTATCTGCTAGAAGTGGCCTAATTTTATTTAAATGGTGCATCTGTTTCGTAGTCGGTAGATTTTGGGTTCAAATCATCGTCGAGTAAGAACTTGAAAGTAAAGTGGGTGAAACAGCTTAAAGTACGACGATAGACTAGGGGAAAACGAAAGTCCCACTTGAAATTTTAATTAAAATATCTTTACATGGATGTCTGTACAGATATTTTGATTGGCGCCTTGTATTAAATTATTCAGTCATATGACGGTGGTCTATTTGTAATAAGAGGAAGCCTGTTCATCGCAAAACTCTTATATCCATATTAAATAGGTGCGTCTCAACTTTGAGCAAAATAAACACTTATGTAACGACGACCCATTTTTGTTAATATAATAGTACGGTTTCCGAAACAAATGCACTGGCGAATGACTTATCTAAATTTTACTACTAAGTGATTTAAAATTAAACAGAGAACAAATTTGTCACATGGCCATTTCATTTTGAAGTCTGTGAAAGGCAGAAGCAGTTTCACCCAACCTGCTATAAACTTACTGGCTATAACCAGCAAAGAGAGATAACTCATTCTAGTTGAACAGCAAAATGGTCAGTCAATACCTTAGAATCTAGGACTCGACCATACGGTGAATGGTTTGATTCTATATTTTAGAATATATTACATCTGTACCGAAACCGGTCACATAGATGTGACACCATGTAACTACTAGTTGATCTAACACGTTATGCTGATTCGTCAAACAAAAAAGAAACAGTTTAATCCGACGAGCTATTGAGAACGATGAATATAACCTTCGACCGCTGAAATAGCTTTGACCCTTTGATATGAAGCGATAGTACACAGAGGCTCATATGACGCGTAAGGTTGGAGTTTGCACATGTTATTCTTGTTATCTGTCTAGAAAAAAATAAAAACATGATGACGTCATTATGTCTTTCACGGTGACGCAGTCAATATTATCTATAACTATTACGTTATTATTTTATTTATTTTTATGTATAATATCAGTGTTATAAGTTTTTTTCACTTAAAATGTATGGAACTAGTTTTGATATGTTTAGATTTTCCGATTTTAATATATATATGTATTGATTGATTAAAGTTACAAAAAAATGACTAAGATGGATTTTCAAGTGACCGTTTTCAAGCAATGGATGTGAAAAAATGTTTCAGATATTTTTCAATATATTTTTTACAAATATTTTTCAAGCATAGAAAGTGAAAAAATAGATCAAAAATAAAAATCCATCGACGTCATGTTTTTGTTATGTCCCCAGCTTCTAAATGCCGCTGAAAGAAGATGATTAAAGTTAACCAAAACAAACCTGACAACACTGGACATTTGCAGGTTTGCAAAGAGAGCTCCAATGCTATTGTCGACCATGATTTAGTAATAGTATTGAATTGTCTGATTTCTGTTTTTTTTTTTATTTGATGTATATACAGAAAGTAAAATGAACGAAATTGATCATATCATTTAGTTTTCTCAAAAGACCTGTGCTTGACCATTTTTTCATCACCATTACTAATGAATACAATTCGATTTCCAATTTGTTGCCTTTTTTTCACATAGTTCATTTGCCTTACTGAAAGATAGGCTTAATTATTCAACGATGTAGTGATTTCTCCAACACATTCTTATAAGAAAGGTTCTAAAGACCAGCCGATAACTTTTTTGAACGTACTTGTTATCATCGTTAATGTGGAATCTTGCCACTTGTGGTGGTGTCCTTCGCTCATTCGGTTGGCATGATGTCATTTGAGTGAAATTACGTTAAGAAATCAAAAACATGACTGACTAAGATGGATTTTCAACTTCTGGGTATATTGATAAGCTAAAAATACATCTTAGTCGTTATGTTTTTGTTATGTACCCAGATTCGAAATGCCGCTTAAACAAGGTTAAGAAAACACTTATAACTTTTCAAGTTTGTTGATGAATAACTGTGTATGTTTATCGATACATCGTTGTTTATATTAAGATGGCTTCACATTGCTTCCATTCCGATTACAAAATGTAATGTTTGGATGGAATAACATGCAACATATTTGTCAGAAACATTTCTAATAAAATAGAATGAACTGATTTACGAAACCTTACTTAACAAAATAAAACCAAAAACGGAAGAATATGACACAGTTTTAAATATTGAACGATTCCTGTTTTTAATCAAATGTGCTATAATTTGCTAATCTTTTTTAACAATAAAATAAATATCATCAGTGGGCTCAATTGAAGTCTCGCTGATGGGACACGATATATACAAGCTTGGATTCAGGCTGAATGGAGGCGGTAGCAGCTTCATACTTGTTTACTGAAATAGAAAAGAGAAACAGTTAATAAAAAGGTTCGTATTAGACAGTTTGCTTTTATCTACCTCATGGCCAGTTTTGCTTATGATATAGATTTGCATTCAGAATCGGCCTTGAAGAAAATCCACAACATGTTACAAATGTCACGGTCACTTAATTGTCGGGATGTATGTACATAAAGATACTGCACTCACACTGTCTTGACTATACTTCAGAGAACCATAGTGTTATGGGTATGATATTATGAAAACAAATATACTCCTCTTATATAACGTATGTATGAAAACAAATATACTCCTCTTATATAATGTATGTATCCCTTAGAGGGAATTCAGTTAGAGAGCCTTTGTTGAAAGTTAATGGTCTTCATAATTTATTTTTAATTGTGATAGTCTTTTATCGTTTAATTTCGTTTGTAATGTTGTTAACTCACCATAATATTGGCATATGTCGACCGCCTTCTTCTCAAGATTATAACAATCGTCAAACAGATGACAAAACATATCAATCCAGCTACCACAATTCCAGCTATTCCGCCTACCGACAAGCCCCCACCACATCCCTCAATCTCGTCAGTGTTGTCTCCGCAATTATTCCAACCATCGCAAGTTAAATCACTGTTGATACATCTGTTATTACGACAACGGAAATTGGAACCGCTTTTACAAACGTCTGTAACAAAAGAAATCGCTTGGATAAGACTTAGCTGGAAACACTGATGTAAAAATTAAACCAGGCATAATGAAACCTCAGATTTTATTTCGAGTTATGCCAGTTCTGAAGTTTCTCTAACTATAAATAGGTTTAGTTCCTAGTAAGTGTTGATATAAAAGAGATAACTAAAATAACTTACTAAATTAATATCAAATATGTTGAGTTTAATTAAGTTACTATTTACCAGTAAACGGTGTGATGATGAGGGAGAAACCTTTATACTGGATACTGGAGTCACTCAGAAACTGCATCGTTATCACATTCTTCGTTGAGGTGTAAATTTTAGAAGGTGTTACAAAGCCACAAATACCACTGTTACCTATGTGAACATAAATACAAACAAAAACATACACATTTCGTGAAAAATGACAACTTTAGCATTTGGAATAGAGTTTTGGGATAAGCATACTGGTACGGAGAGAAAATTGCCAGTAACCAAACATTATCGAATTGACAAAACTTTTGACACTATTTTCTGTAATGCGATACATCTGAAAACAAACTTTAATCCACAGCCGGACTTTCAACAAACGGTATAGAATAACATCACAAATGGAAATCGGGGTTTTAAGATTCTACAAATGTTGATTTGTCATTGCTGGGATAATTAATTTAAACAAGGTATGTTTATGTTGTTATGACAACGACTGCGCATTTATAGTTCGACACTGTGTGACCATTTTAATAAAACAATCCATTCCTTCACTTCAATGACGGACCTTGTATGTAATGACTAGACTTGACTGAATGTAACTTTGAGCACCTTAGCGAGGCTGCTGCCCCTTGACCTGATCAATCGACCTATGAAGCAATTTAAGCTCATTCACGCGGCTTGATTATCTTGTTGCATAGGTGGTTTCGACGTAGTTATGCTTATTAATTCAATTTTATTTATATTTTTCTATTTGCTGTCACCAGCTCTATGTCGACTCTTATTGGTGTTAAATGCACTTGATGTCCTACAGGACACGTTTAGATACACGATATACAAGTATTGCTTGCTGTGGGAAATTTGCCACAAATGGCATACAAATTGCCATTCATTGCACAAAAGCTGTTACCGGAGATAGGCGATTGGAAGAAGACTGTGTTAATATGGCTAGGTAAGTATTTTGGGTTGGGAAGCATTTGCTATGATCACGTATCTAATAGAAACAAAGCTTTAAGTCAGTGTGACTGGATGAAATGCACCGCTTTCAATTTTGTCGAAAGTCTGCCATTTTAAGATATGCTTATTTGTGTCATGGAAATCGCACCGGCATTCGCGACATTCAACGTTTATCAGAGCAAAAGTTTAAAACAAAAACAAACAAGAAGTTTGTAAATGTCCATGCAAAGTCTGTAAAAATCCCCCCTCCAGACGACCACACAAATTTGTTGCATGTAGATTGTTCAGCTAGATAGAAATGCTGAACGTAACGTATTGATATTGAGATACATAACTTACTATTTTTCATTAACCTTATGTTTATCTTAATTCTACTATTCAATTGTTTTTATTCTGTCTGTATTTTCCTTTGGTCGGCACCGACAATGTGTATTTCAGTTGAACAACATGAATTTGACTGTACAGAATGTAATTTCTTTAATGTACACGATTCAAGCCTTACTGTGTACAATTCTGTCTAACAAAATCATATTTTAAAAAAGTCAGTATGCCCACCTGTGAGCCTAGGACTTTTCCTTGATGGACCGTCGTACAGTATTAATCTATCCTTCGTACATGACACTGAATCCTGGATACTAACTGATCTAAATTTCACCATCATTCTCAGACTTGCTTCAGCATATATAAATAGTGTACAGTTCATATAACTTGCATAGTTGAAATTGGATGTTAGATCCAATCGGAACCCAGTGGCCTCATCCACATACAATAACCCGTTACACATCCTGTTCATGTAAGCTGAAACAGAAGGGTGCCAATAACATTATGATATCAATATAATGGTTTGACTACAATAATACGACATCTAATCGTTACTAATATTCCTAAAGGAATATAAATACTTGACCGTGAACATTTCTTTCCTCTCGTAAATCTTACGTTTTAGTGGTGCGGATATTTTGAATAGAACCCATATACATAAAGGTTCAAAATAAATTTGTAAAGAATTTGAGTTTATACATGACAATGGAATCCATTATTGGCAGGCGTACCAAGGCATCTATTTTGGAATCTTGGTATAGCGCTTGTAAGTCTCGTCATGTGATGAGAGAGATTTCACAAGATTTATTCCAATTCCGGTTACAGGCTACTTTTTTTACGGATTTAGTCCCTTTCGGTCAAACAACTGAACCCAATTCAAAGGAAAACCTATTATTAGAGACCAGTATTCAAAACTTGCCGCCGAAAGTTCGAAGAAGTCCAGCAGAAGCTAACGAGTATACAGAGCATTCTACATGTACCAAGTCGTTGTCGCAGAAGCTACCGGAAAAATATCAGTCATATAATCTTACAATCATTGTTAAAACCAAGAAAACAAATACAAAAATATACGGGCTAGTTTTAACTTAAAATTTACTGAAATAAATTGTAACTACCCATGTCTTAGTCTGTTGTCAGCTGAAATGAAAACTGTACCTACTTGTTGGATATGTCCAGACCAGAGTGATGTCTGAAAGTGTGAAACTGTAAATCGCTGCCAAAAAGATTCTGTACAAAAACATCTCTTTGAATGATTTAGTCATCTCCTTATATTGACTGCTTAAAAAACTGAAGTTCATAGATTGATTGAAGCTGTAATTGAAGAAGTCAAATGAACGTATATGGGTATCTAGGTAAATACATCTACGTTAAGATAAGTTGAGAAGTCAGTCATATCAAGTAGTCCATCGTTCTTCACACCTACACCTATATCCCAGTATAACACGCGCATCTACTTATAGGTGGGTCCAATCATCAGATATTAAATGGCCATCAATTGCTTTTCCGAACGAGGTCAATTTGCAAATTGGACACCACTTCCCGCCTAAAGAACGATAACCATACATCGTGGTTGATATAGACATAGTGATAGTATATAACATCGAATATTCAGTTAACGTTTCGTCAAAGGTAGTTCAGTGTTTGAAAACGTATATAATTGCAACTCAAGTTGTTAAAGGGCCTGTAAGTGACGTGGTTGAAAAGTGCGTACTTCTCCGTGACAACCCGCAATCTTTGAACCAAAAAGCAAATGTAAAATGACGAGTTGCTTTGTGTTCGCTGCAACTATCACAGTAGCTAGGAAGCTGCACTATTTATCGGCTGTGGTAAATATTCTAAAAATGTGGTCAACAAAATCTACGACATATGTGTTTAGCCTAACGGAATATGGGTGGAGCAAATTGACTGTTAGATGCTGGTCCATTGTGCAGAATTTGTTTCATCTCGACTGTCACCTGGCATCGAAAAGTGAACTTAAACGATATGGCTGCTCTGCATTCAAGTCGGATCAGTTTAGTTCACAGATATGTGGCGTTCTCGGCACTTGGAACAACCCTGTCAGCAAGGGTTGGTGGCAATATTTACACATTGACAGCCTAGATCGAGCGGTGCCAAAATAACGAAAGCGTCACGGCGTTTCAAGAACGCCACGTAAAGGTGGAATACTTTAGAACGGCAATCGAAGTATAAAGTTTTCATTAGAAAAAAGATAAACTATACTGCTGCTTATTATTTTTACCAATCACATTTGATAGGTTGTAAGAGGCTGATTATTCCAATCCGTACAGGACCGTCATCAGTGATGGGGACAGCAAAACAGGCGAGGGCCCAGGGACCGCCTAGGCCCCGAAAGCTCTGGGATCCTACATCACCGGAGATGCATTCTGAGCGATTTTCGGGACAATAAATCTGCTAGCATTGTCCATTCACTTTCACTACTTACTTGAAATTTTGTCAGTAAATTTTAGCAGAAATTTAATACGTTCCCGAAAGAATAAAAAACATTATCATTATTAGCCTATACGACACACTCTCACTCAGTTAGATTTATAATTCGCAAACATATATGGCATCTTTGGTCTCTTTTGAGACATACATGAGAATCTATGTATAAACGGTCTGCAGGATAATTTAAATTCGTTGTTCCAATATAGTGAAAAATGAGACAGTATGGTCAATACCACTGTTCGAAATGTATTATATAAAGGCGGTTTCGGAGCGGTATGGCAGTTTGCCCATAGTGTAAATGTAAGGCGCTAAATTGTTTGTCAGCCTTATTGAACGGAGAGTTATTGACTGTACACGAGACTTGACTTTTGAATTAAAGGCACCAAAATCATTTTTACACAAACACCTTAAGCAAAATATGGATTTTGAAGTGCATTTAACTAAAGTTTACAACATGAATCATAGAGCAGCTATGACTCGACTGCGGACGTCTTCACATCCGTTGCACATTAAAAGTGGTAGACATGAGAACAGAGATTGCCTAAATTTTGCAACCTGGGTTTGGTGGAAGATGAATATCACTTTCTTTTAGTATGTCCTCTATTGTGAATTAAGAGAAATGTATTGGAACAATATTAGTCGTTCGAACCTCCCGAACCCCTCCCTGGCGACGGCCCTGTCGTATTATTTTAGTTCATGCCCTGTATAAACAGTGACCATAGAAAATGTCGATTTTGTTATCAATGAAAATTAAATAAAATCAAAAACATCACGAATGCGGCTTCTCCAGTCAGATTTTAGATTCAAATATTAGGATTACTCCGTATCTAGAAGTCGGCCCAACATTACCATTCCTTAATGTGCTCATTAGGAGAGAGATGTCAGCAAATAACTCAGTGTCTCCGTCCGTCGAAAGCTCATACACCATCTATACTTTAACGCCCGCTATTATTTACCAGTACATGAAAATCTTGGTATTGTGGAAATAAATGATCGGTGTGAATCTATTGTCTCAAAACCAGAAGACAAGATAATTATGTTATAAGAAGATGTATTAGGCAAGTGGTTAAACTAAATGGTGTATCAAAAAATTAACACAATTCGTCTTTAACAGAATCTTCGATAGCCTTAGTATTGTGGTGGTTTCTCTAAGTAACTAGCCATATTATTTACGAAACACTAATTTAAAATGTAAAAAGCCTTTAAGCCCTAAGGGAAACAACTTGTGAAGCCTAAAGATCCTACACAAAGGATAGAAAATGTGATGTCATTTACAAAATTTCATGTCAGGAGGATTTTCAAATTGGAGAAAGTAATAGACAGGTGGAGATAAGGTTGGACGCGCACAGAAAGTGGCCTTTTGAGGAACTGCATAACACACTTAAAGTGAAATGCTCTTGAGTAAGGCGTGAAACACTAATGTACGAAACAATCTGAAGTAAGCTTCGCTTTGACGGTATGTCGGGGGACGGTATTTTTGTAGTTTATACCTCAAAGAGTTGTGCCCCCTTGTCCAGCCAAACCATGTGTGTTCACTCATTTCGATTTGATCAGTATAATCTAATTAATTATTAAGGTCATTTTAGATGTAGAAGACAATGTTCTCAATCGCAATAAATCTGATTGACCTTTATTGACGTTGTTGGACTGGTATTCTCGTAGGGAATATGTCGTATCACCCAGACAGTGATGCGGCTTGGACGAGGCTCTGCAAGTCTCCGTCATATCTGCCTTCCTTCCGCGTACATCCTCGAAACTGTAGCGCTTTGTTTCGATAAGTGGTCTTTGAGAATAGTTTTTCGTTTGCTTTTGGTTCAGTTATGGGATCGGACGGGACACTTGTGATCCTTTTAACTTCCCTTGTGATGTTATATCTAAATAACAAAGAAACATGTACCCGGAAGTGGAAGGAATCTCGTGAAATCTCTCTCATCGCATGACGTGACTTACAGGCCCTAATCGAAGAAGGTACTTTCTGGTAATGGTGAAGTTGTCTACAATTTCGGAGTTCGATTCCCTGATTTTTACAACTTTTGTGTAGCTGTGGTTTTCGTTGCACGGTGTTTTGGGGGGTAATCGGGAACTCGTTCGGGTATATGTACAATTCGGGTTTCTGTTCATATTTTGAGCGCTTCGCTTTCGATAAGTTAGCCATTACAAGCTAAATATTGTAAAGTGCGCCATTGTTTCCCGCTCAAATCTGCGATTGCCGGTCAGAGTTAATCTACTATGTAACTCAGTCAACGACAGGGGTGCAGTTATTGACATCTGTGTTAATTAAGATTATGGTGTTCTAACTTCATACGAGTGTTAATTTTTAATCGATATAAGTAAATCGTCATGCACAAAGTTGCAAGTAAACGTTATAGGTGTATTATGTAAATTGATAATTGATATTTGACTAGTCCAAGTGAATGACAGGTATAACTTGCAACAGGTTTAATTCTATTTTGACAAGTTGGATTACAAATAGTCAGAAAGTATAATTATATTTGTTTATTTATTTTGATTATTTGCTTATTGCCAGCTTGGCCTACACTACTTTGGTCGTAGGCATACTTTCCATATGAATATGGCTATATAAAGGGGCCCTGCTAGCCTAAGACCCCAGTTCGAATCCCGGTGGAGGCAAGCAAAATTTTTCTTTCTCTACATCTATACAAAAATATATAAAGGGTATAACCCTATTCCATGGTTTGGAACCTGTTACCTGGAATGCGGCTTGTATGAGACCTGTACTCAGGTATGATAAGATAACATACTCGTATAATAAACGTTTCATAGGATCATTTGATTTTGTGTTATACTTTTGATTTTGAACTTATAATATTATTTTTACACTGTCGTGTGACATGTCAAAGTGGAATTATCTTATTACTTGGTAATAGATTATGTAATAGATTAACATATACTTTGGTGGTCATATTTTATTTCTCAAGTTTTGTGCCAAAGTATAAGGTTGGACAAACTCACTATGTCATTTTGATATAATGAATATGTAATTAACATGAGATAACACATGTATTTGTTTTATTTATCCATTTTATTCCAATCAGTGAGTGAACTCATTTTTTTTGTTATCAAAGTTTATTGGGTTTTTTTCCCCTTTGTTATCACTCTAGCGCCTGAACCCTTATACCGATTTTCATTACACATGTCTTTTATGCAAATGCCTTGAACAAGTTTTTCAAGGTTTGTGTCATATTTAGGCTAGAAAACATCATTCGGCCTTGAATAAATTGTATTTATGGATATATTACATTATTTTCATGGCACCTTTCGTATTATCAGTTTAGTATCCATGTTCTTATTTCTGTTTATCTTTTTCGTTTATTTCCTTTTTTCTTATTCTGCATTTTGCTGAACTTTAACACTAAACAGCGAGACAACATGTGTCAATTGAATAACAGGAACGCCTTAACTATGGACCAGGAACTTTAATAGCACACGCAAGATGTTGCAATTTACGAAATGTTCGCCGTCATGTTGAATCATGACGTCATATCAGATATCGAACTACATGTATGTCAAAACATGCACAATTTTCCAAATTATACCTCCCCCCGCCTAAAAAAAAGACAAAACAAAACAAGATAAGTAGCGACTAGGTACTCAGTTCTTTGTCCGAATATGTACAGTTTTGCTGCTTCAGAGCTATTTCAGAATGTGTACATGTATGGTATACACATACTGCAGTTTACATATACTTGTATTACCAACTCGCTTTGACGTTTATTCTAACTTAGCTTCTCTGTAAAATTTCCAGACATCACACTAAATAAAAGGTGAAAAATACGCCATCAGCTTACTTGACATCTCATTATAGGCCTACTAGTTTCTTTTATCGGCGTGCCTTGTCTTGCACAAAAAATCCAGTGCTCTCCACATACACGCTATCCGATGAGTTTTTAAAAAGTGTTAACACACATTTGTTTCTTTGTAAAATTCCCAGACATGACACTAAATAAAAGGTGTAAAAAATCCGCCATCAGCTTACTTGGCATGTCAGTATGCTAGTCACTTTTATCGGCGTGTCATGTCTTGCACAATAGCATTTCCCCATAAGTGGGTTTTAATGGTGTACATTGAAACCCCGGCAAGATACCTCGTGCTCTCCATATACAGGTCCATTTTCCATTTAAACATACCGGAATTCAGAAAATAAACGCTATCCGATGAGTTTTCAAAGAGTGTTAACACACAATTTGTTTTGTTACGAACGTTTATGGTAAAAATTTAAAATCCTGATACATTTCACACAAAAATGAATGATGTTAAATGCTCAAACTTGTGTATTAACTTTTGTAAAAATGTTATGCTAGAATGATGTAATGAAAACAGTTATATTTAATATTACCAAAGTCAAGCCATTCATGTATCCCGAGTGAGGTGTATATCAGGTGTGAAGAACAACCAAAGAGATAAGCAAAAAATGAACCCAGTGATAAATCCCGGCTTTATCACCCATAGATTTCCCACATCCCTCGACTTCGTCACTGTTGTCTCCACAATTGTTCCAGCCATTGCAAGTCAAATTTCTGTCAATGCATCTGTTATTATTGCAATGGAAATGTGTTCCGTCTTTGCACACGTCTGTAATAGAAACAACGAAGTATAATTTGTGGATACTGTTTACAAATATCTTTGGACAATGATGTGATTTCTGGAAAAAATCATTACTTGACATTAGAAGACGCTAAATGAAACACCAACAAATGTAAATTAAATTCGAAATTATGCATTTGTGTATATAGGACTCTGACCAGTACATTTTATTGGCTCGATACCCGGTGGAAGGCTTTTGTTCTACTTGTATCTACCAGGCGAATAGCAAAAGCTAACCTCAACAAAGAAAGAGTATACGGTAAAAATGCAGGATGCAAAAGAAGATGGCACAATAAATATACTAGTGTTGCTTTTTAGCCCAGAGAACACCAGGACAGAAAGAATCACCGATCTCCCAGAATCACCCGCTTCGCAGTGAGAGTATCTACTCTGCAGAGAATGCAGTTAAAATTCCATTTCCTATGTATCGGTGCTATCCATGGAAGAAAACCCGTTTAACTGGAATGATGGTGAAATACGACAGCGGTCAGGGGAGATAACTCTGCTCTAAAGATACAGACAGTTAACTTTATTAAAGAGAATAGTTAGATATGTTCTAGGCATGGACAGAATAACAGGAACATTGAAACCCCTTCGTAACGCTTAATGGTGATCCGAGAATCGATTAACACGAAATGATAACTCTATACAAAGGAAGTTAGCTTAATTAACACGAATAGTTAAATAGTGAACTATGGAGAGAACAATTTACGATAGCACAGAAAAACATAAATAACTCACAAGTAAGTTTAAAGTCACATACGCACCCAAATATTCTGTATTTTGAGTTTTCACAGAATCACATGAATTATATATATTTTCATCAAAAAGTAAGAATTAGATGGGTATTCCGTTAAATCTATACCTCCAGATTTGAAGGTTAAGGTAGTTTAAAATCCTGGTAAAAGTATAAAAGACTTAAAATTCTGCCAGAAATTTTAATTGGAAATGTGTCAATCTGCTGTCACATCTCAGACACACTTTGATGTACCCACGTCACTCCTAGTCATCCGTGTTAGTCACACCCCTTACAAGGTTCAATATGTTGGCTTGTTACAAACAAGGTCATTTACCGCGGTTGGATCAAAGTCATTGTGAGCAAATATGTCCAGCCCTCTTTCCGTTAAATTCGAATAACAGTTTCTCAATTTCTTCTGGTCCGTACAAGCTTTGTACCCAATGAATAGTTTTTATTTTAACGCGACTGTTTTATTACTGGACAAACATCATATCTTGTAAAGATCAAGGTGAATGAAATTAGTTGAAAAATCCAAATTGTGAGTGCGTATGTGACGAATATTTACCAGTAAATGGAGTAATCATGAGAGAGAACCCTTTATACTGGATAATGAGGTCACTGACAAACTGCATCGTCATGCTTTCTTTACTCGATGTGTAAATTTGAGATGGTGTTACAAAGCCACAAACTCCACTAGTTCCTATGAAATAAGAATATAGAAACAAACAGAAAAAAAAATACAAAATATATTAAGCATTTTGTAACATTATTAAGAGGAAACAGAAAAGTAATTTAGGAAGAAGAAAAACAAAATTGCAAAGTGTTACGTTCCCAAGTTAAAGGGGAATAACAACAGTTATTATCCGACAAATTAATTCGTGACGTTTTTTACTTCTAAATTTGCAAGAGGGGTAAGAGTTTTCAACTCACGGGTAAAAAAAACATCTCCGCCTTCGTTTTAAATAGTGTTTTCTTAATTAAATAAAACTCGGTTTTTGCAGACTTGCTTTTTGCTACTTCATTGACTGTTTTCGATGTTCCTGGAATTCAACAGCGATGTCATTGTAGCGACTGCGGCCAGGAAAGGTAACCGTGATCTAGACGACACACTGGTGAGGAAACATTTGTAACGAGTATAATTTAAAACTAGAGCTGTTACTACAGCTATAAAAGATTCTGATCTATTGCAGTCATATTTCTTTTTAACAGAGAAATTTATATTTATTTAAGTTGTAATTATATCTATTTTTACCTAAATTACGGTGAAGTTTCTCTTTGCTCGCTTGAAACGTCTAAGATAATAACATTTGAAAAAATTAATTCGACCTCTTAAAGTGGCCGCCTTGTGACGTAATGTTTGTTTTAATATAAAATGACACATTTTCTAATTACTGTACTTTATATGATACTGAAATGTGATTGACTGTAAAGTGTTTACTTTACGAGTAATAAACAAATACAGTGTTGAGATTTAAGACTCGTTTTGGCTCCTCAACGCACGCGGGAGAGGATGAGACAATTACAAATGATATTAAATAGTTTGAGCCTTTCTCCTGGCTAAATGGTCCATATAATATGCTAAAATTCAAACACACGTGACATTCAATGTTAAACAAATGAACAAAAAATCAAATTTTGAGTTTAATTTTTAGAATTATTAATACATAGTCAAACTTTCGAAAATGTCTGCACATAAGTCACTCCTTA
>JAVFBZ010177505.1:0-15729 GCA_032466195.1 Katharina tunicata
TCTGAGCATCTTCATTGTGTACCAGGGTTGAGATACAGATTCAATACCTGACTGGGTTTAAGCATCTGAGCATCTTCATTGTTTACCAGGGTTGAGATACAGATTTGATACCTGATTGGGTTTAAGCATCTGAGCATCTTCATTGTGTACTAGGGTGGAGAGACAGATTCAATACCTGACTGGGTTTAAGCTTCTGAGCATCTTCATTGTGTACCAGGGTTGAGATACAGATTCAATACCTGACTGGGTTTAAGCATCTGAGCATCTTCATTGTGTACCAGGGTTGAGATACAGATTCGATACCTGATTGGGTTTAAGCATCTGAGCATCTTCATTGTGTACCGGGGTGGAGATACAGATTCGATACCTGATTGGGTTTAAGCATCTACATGACTGCCCTTGTGTGTTCTATAGGATTATTGTGACATGTTCTCAGTTAGAAACCTATGTTGATACAGACCCCCATAAAAGCATTTTGTAACTCTCTTGGTTGTATTATCAACACTGGTGTATATTTTCCTACAAGTTGACCTTTGGCAATGCTTATTTCTGAACATGTGCAGGATGTAGAATATGTTAAATATCTTGTAGAAACTTGATAATAAGAAGCAGATAGATTTTGGCAGTACAGAGAAGGAATTCCATTTTACCAGAGGCCAACCCCATTCTTCTGCAACCTCTGTTTCTATATAGCCTGGAATGTGGGCAATGAATACCATGGTAAATTGCTGGCAGGCCATTCTCTTTGCAGGCCCTGGCTACCAGTGACATGTGGCACAAACTCTCCTCTCAAGCTGCACATGGTATTACAGAAGTCTGCTGTATAACTTCCAGCGCAAAGAAAACAATCAAGAATTTCTGGCCAGGATTCCTTCTCACTCCATAGTAAACATCTACATGTTGAGATAGAGAAATCAGAATTCTTTCTTCAAAAGTGTGAATTTTGGGTTTGTAATTTGGGTTGTTTTTTTTCCTTCTCCAATTAACTCAACCATCAAAAGACCATTTTATCTGAAAATCCTTAAACACTGTTTAACCTAAAAAATATTTAAAAAAAACTTATATATATCCTAAAGTAAGACATTTTAATGTCTGTGATCTTTCGCTCTGAAAGACTTGTGAGGAAAAAAGTATGACCAGTCCATGCAATTTGAACGGATTGACAAATTGTTTACAAATCAGTTATCTGAATAAATATTTAATGTATAAAAGTATGGAGGCACTGGTATGATGTACTTTATCAGTTAATATACATGTACTGTCTTATAGGTATGCTGGTTACTTAGGAACATTAATGAACAGATTAATGAGTTATGTGAAATGTCCATTAATTACTAAGTCCTGCATTTATCTCTCCTCCCTTAAGACCATCATTAAAACCTGACCAGAAAACTAATTTAGTATTTCATTAGAGAAATAAAATATAAGTAATATAACAGGAACACCCACTCACAAGAGCTTGTCAACTCAACTAGAAAGTAACTAATTTTCCCATAATTAACAAATTCATGTTCACTCATGTGTCTAAAAAAACTAAGTGCCAGCATTGTCTGATGTATGCCGACATCTTCATTATGTTTATTTTATTCACAAAGACTACAGCACTATTAAAGCATGCTGTGAATGAATAATATTAGAACTAAACATTTACAGGATTGATTGATTGGTGTTTAACACTGTGACTGTGTTCAAGGGTATCTTGCTTATATACAAATATGATATAAGTAGTTTTACCAACATCATGCTGCTACAAAATCAAATAATGTGAAGTAAAGGAATAGCTTAAAAGATAACTCATCACTTTATTATGTGAAAATATCAGAAACCTCATTCAGACTTTTTTTTGTGCAACTTCAATGAATGTTCTCCATGTCAATGTTGTCATGTTAGCGACAGCAGTCGGAGCCTCTGAGGTAATTTGAACAAAATCTAACATAAGCAAGGACACGTGTTTAACTAGTTCTAAATACTAATTTCCCAACAACATTATTATGGATTAACAACTTCTGAAACTTCTGCAACTTTTTAATGCCACCTAAACAAGATAATTCTAAATAAATATAAATCTTTGACCAGGAGGCTTGACGGATAATAAATTCTCCATAAACATTTTTAGTAGTGTGTACAGATTTTGATTACAGTTAGGGAAGCTAGTTCATATTGTTGCTCCGGGTGTACAAGCTTCAAGATGACCACAAAAGTCTGTACAGCCTTTGCGCCATACTCAAGGTCATTTCATTTATATGACGGAGTGCCATCCCAATCGGTGAATGAAAACACTCAAAATGACGCTGGCAACATGCAAGACAGGACAAACATTTACATAACATTAACATGACAAATCGGCATCCTGTGCTCCTTAGCTCAGAGAGCACCAGGACACAGGAGGCTCCCACCCAACCACCCGCCTGACCTTCATAAACATTGATAGATAGATAGATAGATTGATTGGGGTTTTACGGCATACTCAATGTCATTTCATTCATATGACGGCATGCCAGCCCAAGGCTGCTGTAAACCACTTTAAGCGATGCTGACAACACAGAAGTCAACACAAAACATTTACAGGACAAGAAAGAGGACACCACAACCAATCGGCCTCTGGTGCCCTTTAGTTCAGAGAGCACCATGGTACAGGAGGCTCCCACCCAACCAGCCGCTCTTCCTGAAGAAATGTGCCTGATATATATGCAAGAATGATTTTTAATTTCCATAGAATAATAGGAAACCGTTCAAGACAAAGTTGACCTAATAACAAAATAGTTGAAGGTGACCTCACTGAGTATGTGGTTCAGTCGTGTAAAAGTCTTATTAAGAAACCAGTTGTTTGTTTCTACCAGTTCACAAAACACAGCTGTACAGTAGAACCTCTGGACAAAATCAGGTTTTATACAACTCTAAGTTTATTAATAACCACTTTTTAGCATGTATCATTTCAAGCTGAAAGATGTTAACCTGTCTGTTTGTTTGAGTCAGTCATGCCTTTGTTCTGTACAGTTATTATTAGATTCACACCTCTTTTTACACAAATCCACAAAAGGAGGAATTCACAAACTCAGAATATAAACAGACTGTTGCTGTGCATGACAATATGTACTGTGAATGTACATGTATGTACACTACATTCATAAAAGCTGTACAGATTAAGTGAAATTCTATATCTGATAATCTATTTCTAAAGAAAACCAGTAAAAAACAAAACAAAAAAGCCAGAAAAAAAGTCCAATGGCTGACAACATTTCGGTTTGTTACAGCTCTTGGAAATAACAAAAGATTTCTGAGCCGTTCACAAGGAATATTTTGACTTAAAAACACAATTTGGAGAAATCAAACATTGTTTTACTCAAGTGTCCCAATGCAACACATTAATCAACTCCAGATAAGATTAATATGGATTCCAACAAAATTAGTAAGAAGTTGTTGTTGTTGCATTATTTCCATCAGATTTCTTTTATTGGTGTTAGTCATCATTCTTAAATGTACTTCACTCATAATATATTAGAAGATCTATATCAAAGAACTTACTTTATGGAGATTGAGTTCAGTGTGGTTCATTGAATGGGGATTTGCTAGTCCAATGTCTAAACAACTATGCCAAGGAGAGGCCCTCTAATTTAAAGATACATTATGCAGTGGGGTCAAAATGAACAAGACACAATTCAAGACAGTGAGGAAGAATATCAAAAACAAAAAAACTTACGTGAAGCATGGTCTATGTAATAAACCCCGACCAAAGGGTCATAACTCTCCTCCCAGCCAAAGGGTAATTCATCCCCGGAGCAGTCAGCAAACGAATTGGGCTTAGTGTAACTGGAAAACAAAAAAGAGGGAACATTATATTTTCATAAACGTTTCAGATAAAGTGTTCTGCAGAAATTTATTTTACTGCTATGCGTGTAAGCATGTAGGAATATGCACTCTTTACCAAAAATATATAAACGGAAAATATCTCCCCAACATACAAACTTTTTTCAGGGAAATTTTTTTATGATTTCTATAATTTACTCACATTTTGTCTACAAAAGATAGAATTAAATAAACTTTTACAATATGAAATTTAAAAACCTGTGCTACAATGTATAATAAAGTTCTAGTCTTTTGTGTACAAACTATGTGCTTCTAATAATAAAGTATGACTTTGAATTTCTGCATGAGATTATCAGTTATACCATTGTGTAAGAGTAATTGGAGTGTTAAATATATCCTGTATAATAACTCAGATTTAGTAGCAAGTATGTCTGGTATGTAGGTCTTTTCACATTGACTTGGTTGTAAGCAGTCAAGCAGAACAAACACATAGCTGATCAATGACCTATCTAAAAACTTCCATTCTAGGAGTATTTTTATTTGTTAAGATTACATTTGATCACAATTGACAGGTTGATGGTCCTCATGACTAGTGAAGGATAAACCTGTTAGAGATTACACACAGAAGGTGCCCGAATATGCCCACATGTTTTTAATACAAAAATAGATAGAAATCATTGCCGAGCTCCATATTTCAAACCTTTCTGCTCCAATGAGCTTGATTGATTGGTATTTAATGCCATGCTCAAGGGCATTTCACTTACACTTGATTCTCTTGTTGCATTGTCAACCTAATATTATGCCAAAGTTATATTTTATTTCTTCATTTTCTTTGCGGTTACCTGCTCTACGAGACTATCTATGTCTATTGTTATTAGCGCGGAATGCACTTTATGTCCTATAGGATGCGTTTATCTATGTGCGATACAAGCATTGTCTGCAGCGGTAAATATACTGCTTCTGGGCTAAAAATTGGCCTGTCATTACACTAAAGCCGATAATCGGAGGGGACGGAAGGTAACAGAGATATATGTAGACCATGTTGAACCAGAATGTAGACAGTGACTATTAACAACCATAAAATGTGTTCTTGCTATTGGAAACTTCCGAAAGATAATGTTACTCTCGTGCTAAGTATGACAGCATAACTATAATCTGAAAACATACTGCCATTAGCCGGAGGGCCCAATGAGCTTGACAACTGTCCTTATATAGTTATATATCTACTAAACAACATCTTACCATCAGTCATAAGTTATTAAAGTTAACACACTTACATTAGTTGGATGTATTCAAATCAATGCTTTCTATTTCTTTCATAAAAATTAAAACATTTTTTGCATTAAAGCAAACAAATCAGCATGTCAAAGTATATCCTTCTAAAATGCATTCTGGACAACATATGATCATAATTGACGAAATAGGTCAGCTTTCTTTTTCGTCTACTTTTTGTCATTTACTATACTATTTTAAAAACATTTTGCACAATCAATAAATTTCTGCTTTTTAAATAATTCAAATGCTCATAGTAGGGGCAGTGGATTTCGGACAGTCAGAGGCTTAATTATTTGTTTTCTTTTCACTCTGACGCGACTCTCCGAAAAATAGAGTGTCCTAACCCAAAGAAGTTCCAGGGTAAGGAGTATTAATTAATTCACAATAAAAGTGTAGACAGAAACATGGATGCCATAGGGTAGAAAAAACTTCAGTATAGCCCCAAAAGTTTACAATAAATAAACAGCTAGTTTTTTCAAACCTGCCAGTCCCTTTCCTAGAGCAATTGTACATTCAACTTTTGTTCAACTAATATACCCTATATGCTCGACAAATTCGACCCCCTTTACAACTATTATAACTACATTTTATGCGAAAGGTAAGAAGGTATACATGCAATTTTGAAGAATTTTTAAGAAGTTCAGACTTAAAATTACAAGAAAATGTAAGTTTTAGTTCCAAATTCTCACTTAAACATTCAATAAATTACTTAAAGTTTGGTTGTTGAGGATTTAGGGTTATTAACGTAATAGTTACACAAAGTTGGCATATTGTATTCCACTGTAAAACTTTAATAATATTATCACATGTACATTTTTGTGAGTTAAACTAAACATTTTAACAACTCTCAATGATTTCAAATTTTTGTTTAAAGTGTTAACAACATGTATGTTTTGTATGATGAGAATACAAAACTTGCCAATCCTTCCACATATTTTGCATTTTACAGATTTCCCAGTTATACACCTATTTAAAGACATGTAAAACATGTTACTTAAAATTGTCAACAGCTCTACAAAATGTATGAGCTTAAATCTAAAGAATATCATAAATGAAGTAGCATTGTAAATACCTTACAAAATAAGTAACTAGGACTATGCAATTTATTATCACTTTTGTCAGGTTATTTTATCATTTGGCGATCCATATCTACCAGACATCAGTTTGAACTTGTAATGTAAATGTAAATTTTTTTTCTTCTTTTTACTCAGAGACACACAATCCCACACATTTATGTCAAAATGTTATTAAATGTTGAAAGTGGAATATGTTCATGTTTGTACACATCAATACTGGCTCTACATATAATAATAATATATAATGAGTCTTCCAGGTTTAACACTGACACCTATCAGATTGGCTTGAAACGGTCTCCTTGCATGATGTAAGTGTTAGAAAGTAAACTAAATATGTTACAAAATATGTTATTAACTGCTTAATTGTGTGTGTTTATTCTGTTTGTGAAACATACACAATCGAGAAATATGAAAAGAAAAAAGTTAAGAAATAATTTTTTTTTTATTTAAATTTGATTTTGATCATACCTTATGAATACTATAAATTTCTGATTTCTGTACTTTTTTCATTTTTCTTGTTTGTGTCACAAACATAATAAACACGCAAAATTAGGTAATATAAATTTTGTTTATAACATTTTATTCACTATCTAACACTTATAAGACAGGAAATAGCAGGACCATATAAAGCTTAAGGGTTTCATTATTAACTGTTACCAAAATATCAAACAAAATTCCCCAAGGTTTATGCCTGACAGAATCGAATATGTGTAAATTGAATAGTAAATTCAATTTCAGCAAAGTGCTTAGTAGCATCAAATATTTACACTTTCGCGGACAAAATTGTTCAATGCTTTAAAAACTATTTTGAAAGGCCCCACAAGTAAAGATGCTGTGTATCGCCCTTAGAGTACTAGGACATTATTACTACTCACTCATCGGAACCACCTGCCTATAGTTGTATATTTACTTTTCAGGTTCAACAAAATCCTAGAGCTTAATATCAAAGTGACATCTATCAGAAATCAATAAAATGCTAAGTTAATCTTTTTAAACTTACATACATACATGTAGTTGTACTATGAAAAAGAATCAGTAATAATACTGTATAAAACATGTATGAAAACAATCTGCCAGTTTCCTTAAATATTTAATATTTCGTGCTCTTGACAAAAATAAATATTTTAAGCTTATCTTCTACCATTATCTCTATTGTTTCCTATCCATGTGCACCAAACCGCTTTCCAAAGATATAACTTTATCTATTTTGATTTGCCATAACATACGTACGGTACAGTGTAGCACTGAATCAGTTAAATTGTTTATTAGCATTAAAATATAGAAGATACAGGTACACATACCAAGAGGAGATTCAAAGCAGCAGATATTTTTTAACAAACCAGGTTTTCTCAACAGATTTAACAATAATGTAACAAAGATTATTTAAGAAGATGTGAACCATTGCCAGTGAGATTTAGCCTTGAACCTGAAAACCTGTAGCTGAGACAGAGAAAAATAGACCATTACATTCTCAACAATGTCAACAAACCTGTATACATGCTGTTGAACATCCAACTACTACACATTCATACAGGTGAATAAATAAACAATACATTATTCCCGTGGCAACAGATGGTTCTTCAAATAATACCACATGATGATGAATAGTAGTATATTTGTGCTGTTTTATGATTTGAAGCTAACAATGTGTGGAGTAACATACATGTGGTATGTACCATCCTAAATCATAGAATAAAGTCCAAGTACTCACTAGTAACTAAGAAATATAACGGTCATATGGGTAAGTGACTGTACTATTTGACGAGTTACAATAGTTCATTAAACACACTTATCCTTACAATTAAACTTGTCTTCCCATACCTGGCCATAGGTTATTAATATTGCTAAAAAAAAGTTAGTTGGTTTCTTCTTGTTTGGTATATAAATGTAGACACTAGACAGAAGGAAACCCAAAATGAGCAACCCACCAAAATTGTTGTGAATTTTTTTAAATGCAAATTGCTTCCTTTTTAGTTAAATTTTTGTTTCTGTTGTTTCATCTGAACCTGGTTACTCAAATGTGTAAATGTAGGTTCTTGACCAGAGGAGCAGAAATTCTTAGAGATTGTGTAGCTTATACATGTATGTAGCAATAATAATTAATTAACAGAGTAATCACTCTACATGCTTGTATCATGTCCATTCATGTAATGTGTACACACTACACACCATACATGTACCCCACCTGCAGACCTTGCTTTCGAGTAAAATAATATAATTAGCTACAGGATCTTTCCATGGAGGGCTTTGTAACATCAAAATACATATCTGTTAACTTTTGGTCTGCTTATCATTATATACATGTACTATTTAATTATTCACTTTCTCATTTCATTAATTAATTGAAATTCTAAGCCTTGTCTTATATAAGCTTACATGTAACTATAATAAGAGTTCTTTGATTTGTCTTAATGCCAAACTTAAACATAAAAAACCCTTTTTCTATAAACTTAGTTCAATTACTTAGATTACAGACCCAGGGCCACATAGACTCACATGCTGCGACATGCACATCAGAAATCATACATAATGGTATGTTACATCAAAGTTTGTAGGACAGACCATGGGACTTAACAATAGATACATGTATCTTCTTAGTTCTTGGTCTTCACTGAAAATGGGAGCATTTTGCAAAATACTATTTATATTTTAATACTCTAAATATACAGTTCATAACTTCATACTGTTAATAGCAGGAAGCAGATGTAAATAGTTACTGAACGGGGGAAGTTGTGGGGAAAAAAAAGGAAGTGCCTTCACAAGAGTTACGTGAAGTTTAAAATCATGACTATAGGTTGACAAGTACACCAGTGTTCAAATATTCAAGATTCTTTCTGCCAAGTTTGTTTGTTTGGGAACATAAGAATAGAAAATCATGACTTGAGTGAAGTCTGTTGTTTCACCGCACCCATCTCAGTCATTTATATGTGGAGTGTAATCCAGGGCACTCAAACGCACAACACACCCAACATGCCACCGTGTCTTCAGCCATTGTGTTTGTTGTGTGACCACTTCACATGCATTCATTGGCAAACTCGGGTCCATGTCAGACACTCACTTTGTGCAAATTATTGGGACATAAAAACTAGTGATTTGATGATTGTGCATGCCCCAAACCTGTTGAGTTAATATCTAATGTTATATATTATTTATTAAGATAGCCCATCGACAACATCGCTTATTCATCCCCTGGGCTTGAATAGCTTTCTTTCACATTACATAGTACTTTGCAAACAAATTTTTGGGTAACCCTCGAAACATTATACAATATAGCACAGCTGCACAGGCCTGTTAAGCCAAAGAGTGTTTTACATGTACTTTATACCTTACACGATATCAAAATTACGTGTACGACACTATATTGCGGCCGTTAAGTGGAAAACCAAGCAGAAACCTGAAAAACTTCAACCTGTCATCGCCAGTGCTGAAAAATGTCTCAGAAAATAGATTTAAAGTTCTAACTCAAAATGTAACTTATTGTAATAACATCAAGTTTAGTGTTATTTAGTCTGATCCAACACATATTTTTAGCTTTCTTCACATATGACTAATAAGTATAAGGTATACATGAATACCAATATTAACTTCACTTGGATAAATTGTTCAATAAATCAAGTCTAGAGTTAAAACATTTTGTTGTTGTTTTGATCAAAGGAGTATATGTCTGAAAATACTAAAATCAACATTTGCAGTGAATAGTATATATGACCTATGTGTAGATTGGGATGTCTTTGGCAGGTATGTGAACATTGTCAGTCCAGTACCGAGATGGCTCTCAACAGAACAAAATGATTGTTAAAAGATAAAAATATAAAAAGGTTACACTACAATTATAAAAATAATCAGGGATGATCTCTTCAGTCTTATTCTGTTTTTCACATTAACACTGTAAAAATGCTGCTGTTTTCTGTATTGTAAATATGTAGTTTAACTTTTACAGAAATCTGATTTCTTCAATGTAGTAAATAAAGTCCATCAAAATCATGGCCATGTCAATGTTTTTCAGACTGTATTAATAGTGTATTTCATATCTAAAATTGAAATAAACTGTCACTCCACCCTGTGGTTCGGTTCATGCATTAACTGGCAGAGCCTCCAATGCCATCTTGTTGACAACAGACAGGATTCTATGAACACTAGCCCTGTTTGTCTGCCCAATGGATAATATTGACCTCACAACTTCCACACATTGTTGACCTCTTCATGGCAAGGAAAGAGGAAGGGAAAGTGGCTAGATCTATGGGCCATGTCAACCTGGGATCTATAGCTGAGCAATACAGCCCACATTCCTCTGTTTAACCGCAATGCCTTCAACCCAGTACTTCCTCAACCACTACTACACATCATGCTAAACACAGTAGATCATTTCTTGTTTATTATCATGTAATGAATTTAAGTGCTGATTGCACAAATACAAAGACTTAAGTCCATGTCTAAAAGTGTTGCTTTACAATGTCTGAAGTATTGATAAACTCATCAAGGAAACATGAACAGACTGGCATGAAAAAATTATTCTGCTACAACTAGACCGAGTGGCTCAGATGTTTGGTTTTTCTGAAATTTTGACTTTGCCTGACAGTGCAAATCCACATGTTTTGCACATACTGTTTTATATGTTGATTTTGCATTCCACATACGCATCCCCCAAAACTGCCAAATAACATTCTCCGTGAACAAAATTAATCACGAAAATGTTCCCTTACCTTTTTGCTTCATTAAAAACACATAGAAAACCAATAATCCATGAATGTTCTGAAATTGATGCAAAGAAAGAAGACACACAACTTTTTCACAGCATTATCATTATGGCTGCTGACCTATGTTGTTTGTGTTGTGTAAGCCTTAAGTGTGCAAACTATGAGGTAAGCAATATATCTCAATGACTTAATCTGCTTTCTCTCGCAGAAAACAAGAAGAGGAAATTTTTTGGAAAGTTGGTGGGAATTGCTTTTTGAACCAAACTTAAAAGGTAGGAGGGCATTTTCGTTGACAGTTTTGTTCGTTGTGACACTTTATTTTGAGTTTTTTAGAGATGGTTATGGTGCTTGTTAACAAATTGAAAAAACAAACCCAAAAAGCTCAACCCATTGAGTAGATCTCAGTAGTTAGTTTTTGCCTAACAAAGGAAATCAAAAAACTATCTGCTGAGCTTCTGTGACTATGCACCAACTAAAACAAACAGTGTTGTATTGACAGAAATATGGCACGTGCTTTAAGATAGGGAAGTTGCTGACTAGGTCTGACATAGTTGTACAATGATGAAGTTGAAAACTGAGGTTTGTATCTCTAACCAAACTAATGTCATCAACATTCCTTAAATAAGAGGACCTCACAGGAGCATGTTGGGAGGTTGTCATGCTTGTTTCTGGTGTAAACTAAACTAGAAATCGTGCCGTTCACCCAGGTTCAGTTCAGAACACTTCAACAACCTATTTTTCACATCCTTCCTGTCAGTCAACAGACCTCTTCACTGATAGAAAAATATTTGTTTAATAAACACATTTCTAACAATGTCACACCCTATATATACTACATTTTTTCTGGCAATAAAAAAAATGCACTTGTTTCACAGGTATTTAGAATTAAACAATTGAGAAATTAAACTGTCAATTTCAACAGAATATTATTCATCCACAGCTACTAATTCAAACAAAAAGAGACAAGAAAATAATATAAAGAATTAATTCGTAGTATGTTAGTCTACAGCTGGACTTTTATTTAGCAGTAAAATATATAATTCCATTCGAAGTGAATAATTCACAGTATCTTGGTATTACTACAAAGGAACAACAAAGACTGAATTTGTCCAAATTGATATTAAAAAAGACAGTCTTTCATACAATGTATATTCTCTCTTTGTTTTAAAATGTAACAATTGCTTGCAATACTTTTATACATGTCTATTACACATACTTCATGTCTAGATTTAAAAAAAACTTGTGATTGCTTGGTTCAACTTTCAAAACTTCAAGTTACCAATTCCAGGTTAATGTACACCATGGCATATTCTTCTTGATATACTACTCCAGTTTTCATTTCATAGTTTTAGCAAACAGTTGTACTCAAGTTTTCATAAACACATACATGGGTATTTCATTCAGATTAATCTGAATGGCTGGACTTGTTTATATATTTGTGTCAAGAGTAATCACACTGGCAAAGAGATATCGACTAATTAAAAGTGAATCAGTTCCCACCCACTTCCATACAATAACACTTCATGTACACTCAAATGTCTCATAACGATATACATGTTACTGTATGGTTTATATCTTGATAAATCTACATGTACTTATATCACACTGACTGTTACATGTAGCACTGTGCCACTGGGTTTGTTAAATGTTGTGCAACTTTATTTTGAATTCAAATAAGTTCTGTATTTATTTAACATACATACACAATGAAATGTGGCAATATGACTATTATTGTAGTTTGAAATATTACTGATTACTATGAATCTGAAAGTGGGAGGGTTTAAAAAGTTAATTTAAAGAGAACAGTCCAAGTACACTATACAGTTACGAAGTGTTCAAGTTCGGATTTTTCCTCCCATGGAGCAGTTGTTGGTATTACTCGGACATAGATATAATCATTGGAAATTAACATGTGCCGGCTGAGAATGAGTCAAATGGTTAGGACCGAGCTTACTACACACCGTCCTTCAATTAACACGGGATAACCTACGACAACTTTCACCATGTTCGTTTTATTAATGTAAGTTTCAAAGACGTCGTTAAACAATTACACGGGGTGCCAATAAATAGAGATAAACATATGTACTAAACCAATAGTCTCACAAACTAACAATACACATGCACTGTAGTGGTAAATATGCAAAGGACAGCATTGTTGTTATGATATGGGAAGGGGGGGAGAACATAAAGTGAAGCGGGCTGATCTCGAACCAGCTGCACAGGTCCCTCGTTCACAAACTTACCTATCTCGGGGATCTACCCACGAAGTTTTCCGTGTGTTGTGGTCGATATAAAATATTTTTCCATCGAAATCGAGACACTCTTCCCATCCGTTAGGTAGGGGAAGTTCCCCATTTCGTTTTCTGGGCATCGTGTCATCTATCTCGGTACATTTTCCAGCAGGTTTGTTATGTTCACTACATTGTACGAGTCGCCATTATGCTTTGAGCTGACTGTAGCTCATTAGCATACGGTATTCCTCGTGACGTCACGAGAGTGTGGATTTCAGTTTGACTGTCAATCATCTGTGCTAACCAATGAAATCGCTCTACCTCTTAATTGTGCTGACCTATTTCGGGGAAAGGAATGTCCATCTAAATAACAGCCACTGGGCATATAAAAGAATTTTCACTGATATTTGACAAGTCTGTCGTGATTCCCGCTGTTATGGGTCACATTAGCTCCATCTAGCGGAAAACTACAAAGAAGACATTTTTATTTCATTTTATTCTGACAGAGTTGCGACCCCTTTTCGCATCGATTCATACTATTTGAATTATACAGGCTACTACGGTCGCCAGGTTTGGTTTATAAAGGTTGGGTAGCATTATTATAAAGTTCTATCAGCAGTAAACTTTTTTATGGATGACAACTTCCTTATATAGTTACAATGCAAATCAAATGAGATTGTTGCCAATTTTATTCACGGGTAGACCTATCAACGTCAGAATCAGAGAGAACCAAATTTCGGTTTAGAATAGGGACAGTAAATTTGCTTTATATAGGCCCTAACATATCCGCGAAACAAAGTTATAAATGACGAAAATGGGCTACTTGTTGTCAACAAATCAGACTTGGAGAAACGAAAATTACACATGACGCTGTGCTCATCCAAAGGCTTAATTAGCCTAATCCAAAATTAGACAGACATAAGCCTACATATAGGCCTAAAGTGCCAACAGACTTCCTCCCCCCTTGCAACAAGAGAATCAAGTCACGTGAAAGAGTTTAAATTTCTTCATATGTCGATTAATCAGGTCAAGCGTCAGAAGTCTCGCTATGACGTTTGACAGCTATATTCAAAATGCCTAGTCATTACCAGACTCCCTGGTCATTACATACAAGGTCCGTCACCGAAGTGAATCAATGGACCGTTTTATACAAATGGGTCGTCATGTTAACCGATCTATATAGGCCTATGTTTTCAATCGGCAAACCCTCGCTTGATTTCTCGTTATTTCGCTGTCATCAGTACATTCGGTGACTTCTGATTGCTATGTTTTAAGAATAATACATTTTCCCACATATATGTAGCTGTTAACAGGTTTTATGTCGTTAGCTTGAGCAAATGTTTAGAATCAAAACCAAAACGTTGCAAATATGGTTACTGAATAGAGAATTTGTCGTATCCTTTCGAATATGTACTTCAACTTCTATTTGTTCAACTTAGACTTGCAGTGATGCTATGAAGCAATAAATAACTGTTTCTTAAAGGGCAAGTAAACAAAAAAAAAAACAAAGTCATACTCAAATAACATACCCTACCAAATTGTTAACAAAACTGTATAAAATTGTAGATAAGTAAAATGTTTGATGAACTATATATGTGCCACGATTTATTCATGTATTGCTTTGCAGATAAAAATAACCCAAATTATCCCAAATTAAACCCTAGAGACGAGAGTCTGTGCAAATGTAAAGAATAGTTCTATATCTGACCCACAACAGTTTAATGTACCGGGTACATTTACTTCAGTAGCATGGCCATGCACTACAACAAATATGGCATGAAAAGTCCACCATTTTACTTACAGTATATATAGTTCAATTTAAGATTCAATTCCCACAAAAATGTAATTTAGCAGTTTTAGTAACAAGTTGATATCTGGTCTATAATTTAACTATGAATTTGTTTTTTTCGCTTCCCCTTCCTTTAAATATGACCCAGATATAAGAATAATCTTCATTGAAACCACGTCGAAACAAAATCCAGTGCAATTTTGTGTTAAAAGTCCTATTTAATTTATTTTCTCACCTGTATTCCCAAACACGCAGCAGATCTTAGATATATACAGCGTACAACTTTAAGACTTATTTGTTTCATGTTGATGGTTTTGCCGGTTTTTCTTGTTGTGGATTTCATTTAAATTGATCCAGTGAAAAGATAAAAAGGCTCACAGCAACCAGAATAGTGTACGTATCGCACATGCCACCTGGCTGTATATATAATGTTCATTTTTCACAACCATTACTGAAGGCCGCATCGATTCCCACAGTATTCGTATTGGTTACAACATTTTCAAACATCGCTGAACGTATAATGGTATTGTTTGATGCCGCAAATAAAAATGGCTTATGATTGACACAATGTCGATATAAATTGACAAGGTACATCACATCTTTTCAACTTTATTCGGAAATGTTTCATTCATTCCTTTTCAGGTAGTTGGGAGTTGTTAATTTTGCCTCTCTGTGTCTCCCATCTTCATGCAGTGCATGGGACAGTTGCGGAAGCGTCTGAGGCGCTGGGTTACGCTAGCGTAAACGTCTGCCCAGTTCGTCCCAAAAATGCTCAATATAGGGTTAAGATCTGGCGATCTTGATGGCCATGGCAACACATTAATGTTCTCATCCTCTAGGTATTCCACTGTTAA
>JAVFBZ010177516.1:0-15728 GCA_032466195.1 Katharina tunicata
TGTACGCAAGTTCCGTGAGTATGTCTACGGTCGTCCGTTCGTATTGCGCACAGATCATATTCCTTTACTTTTTATTTGAACTTCAAATTCTGCAAAATGTGCAAGTTGGGCGTTCAAACTTGCTGAGTATCAGTTAGAAATTGAACATGTGAAGGGAAAGGACAATATTCCGAGTGATGTGTTAAGTAGAGCAGCTATCATTGACAATGAGTTCGATTTACCTGTTTTTGCTGTTACTCGATCTGCACTCAAACAATTAGATACAATTAAAAGTGCTCATGATTTAGGACATTTTTCCTCAACCCGCACTTTAGAACTGGCTAGAATGGTGGATCCAACTATTCGTTTAAGTGACGTTGAAATGTTTATAGCAAAGTGTAAAGACTGTGTAGAAGGACAACACGTAGTGCGTAAAGTGCCTCTAGGAATGACGAATACAACCGATAGGCCGTGGATAATAAATTCTACACTGTGATTTTGTTGGTCCGCTTCCCCAAACCTCATCCGGTTATGAGTACATTTTCACCGTTAAAGATGATCTAACATTATTTTTTAGCGTGGCTGCTTAGGTCAGCCACCACAGCTGCTACAACTACAATTCTTAATAGCATATTTAGTGTGTTTGGTCCACCACCACACTTGCACCGTGATAACAGTTCTGTGTTTACATCGGAAGCCTTCCAACAGTATTTGAGAGAATGGAATATGAAATGTCATTTTGCTCCAGCGGTTCGCCCACAGGCTAATCCGGTGGAACGCTCCCCTAGAACAATGAAAACCTTATTGTTAAAAACTGTAGAAAGTGAGAAGTATTGGGGCATTGTTTTGTCTCAAATTGTAGCAGTTCATAATGCTGTTATAAATCGTACTACTGGTATCCCTCCATTTTATGCTTTGCTTCTCAGATCTAATCCTGTATACCGTATGATTGGCTATGATTTGTTTGAATTTCAGGAGGAGGAGCCGAGTATGGTTGAAATTTTGAAGTTTTACTACGACAAACAAATAGTTGCTAATAAAAACGGGTGTAAAATTCATTACCATCTTCTGTTACTCGTGAGTTCTTTGTTGGTAATAAAGTGGCCGTCAAAACCTTGGCTGGTCCAAAATTTAAAAAAAAAAACATTTTACGAGAGGTTTTGTCGCAACCCAGGTTTTGGGTAATTTTGTTAAAGTGAAAATCGAACAGAGAACTCATAGAGAAAGTATCATTGTTAGTAAGGATCTCGTTATTCCGGACAGTACTGAATAATTAGATCATATCATGTTCTCACCGATGTTCTTGTAGTATTTCTCTTATGTATTATTTTACAGGGAAGCCCTATCAAAATGGGGAGGAGTGTGGGAATTGTATTATTAAAATGTTTACGGTAAACTTGTTTTTGAACTGTGTGATGTCCAGTGCACGGACGGGTAAAAACCTGTATTGTGTTATCTTAAATATATGCACTTTTTGCAAAGTCTTGTCTTCGAGTGAGTTCATGACTTACACCATACTTTTATATTACGCTCGTCCATCTGTATTTAGCTTGTGGCCATATGACAAAATAACGTTCATTATCTTAGATTACTAGACTACATAAACAATGCGTTTAACTCTGTCATTTATTTCTTGTTGTCTACAAAACTTTCGCAGCGGATTTAAACAACTCTTCTGTCCCCGACACGGAAAGACACTGCAGCGTCATACCCAGATGTCTTCTCGTCGATCCGTTAAAACTAGCGATGACAGATCTGCAAATCAGTATTATAGTAGTAGAGATATATTATTTTCGGTACCGTAACGGCATAAGGTTTATTTCTTGGCTGTCAATCTAGACATTTTTTATTTCGTTAAACAGTAAAGATTTCGTATGGCAGGTGTTAATGTTACTCTAAAGTCAAAAGATTGTTTTTATATTTGTCGTTTTTCCTCAAAACTACTATGAATTTTGCAACACATGTAGACATATTCTGAATCTTTTCTTTATGTAGAAACATAATATGTAAATTATTTTCTACCATTTTTTTTTTTCAATTTGCTACTTTTTTATACCATTTATGCCAACTTTAATATTTTACATCGTGAACTTAAAAAGATTAGACAGTTTGTTTCATAATACAAAATCCTAAAATTTGTAAAAATATTGACATTTGAACTTCTTTTAAATATCTCAATAATGAAAAAAAAATATTTAAAAATCTGAATGTCTGTATTTTATTTCTACATGCTGAGATGCAAAAAATCATTACTGTTGATATAATAATAGCCGAGGGGAAGCCATTCCAACAAGTACGGTACAGCAAAAAATGAAAGCCAGGCTAAAATGAATTGCTGATATAACACGTAACACTCACGGCAATGAAAGAACTGTCAACTTAAATAATTTGAATATCCAAAAGTCCGTAAAGATTGCGATTTTGGCAATTCAAAAGTGATGGTTTCCATTCCCATAACAGATGTTTTAGGTATTTGTTTAACTACTGAAAGAACCCAAGAATAAGATACAACTACCTATCTTAAATGCATTGTATTTATTATATACTGCAAATAATCCTGCGTTAAAGACAGAGAATTAATTTGTCAGTGAGTATAAAATGCAGCACATTTTAGTTCCGGGATACAGTAAACCACTCCTGAGGCCTGTGCCATCGAGGCGTCGGAATACATCTGTAAATGCTGTTTCCAGTTAGTAGATATATGATCAAGAGTACAACATTTTAATATATCAGTATGATTCGATTTTTTTTTTTTTACTGAATATTGGAGGTGGAATGAGCTTCCAAGGAGGAAAACGTTAAATAAACTGCAAAATTGGTGTGGTATAGATAGCAAAATCAAAAATTATTTGTTGACAACGGAGGCTGTAATTTGTTCAGGTGTAAGAATTTTCCATTTATCAACCTACCGACGTAGGCATTTTCAGAAGCGCCACTGCAAGTGTTAAGATTAAGGATAAGGTTCTTTAAAGTTGAAGAATACCGGAACACAACCTTTTATTATTAGTGGTTCCAGCATTTAGCTGGAAGCCCTCTTGTTTTCGTTCGGTTTCTTTGTCTTATTATTATTATTTTAACATATCTTGTGGGCGCTCGATCTAGCAAACGGCTATAGGTAGAGCTACCAATCTTTCTACACCGCTATTATCAAGTATCTAATTGTGCAACAAACTTTCTGATTTTCGCTAGGTCACTTCACTCTGCCTGAACCTACAGCCATTTTGAAAAAGCTTTAACGAACTTCTTCTCCAGAACGCCTTAAACAATACTACCGAAATTTGGTAGCGTGCAAGACCATTCTCTCATACAACAAGCGTGTGATCGTCAACAACAGTGCTTCAAACATGACGCCGCAGTGACACCGCAAACTGGTGATAAACGCCGCAAAAACTTTAAAAGTTCAAAAAAGGGCAGAACAAGCAAACTTAGCCCCATTTTTTTCACATAAATGGAATAAGCAGCAAAAGCTCTGCCTAAGCAAATTATTTTAAAACCGTATTTAACAGGAGAAACCGAGAAAAAAAACGGAAAACTGTTTTATGTTCAAATCCCTGTTACTTCAATTCTATCAGTGATAAAGAAATGAAAACAACACCTTTAAACCTGCCATAAGTTTTACTTCAAATAAGCCCAGTAGTACTATATAGCTACGAGCAACCGTTTTGATTTTATAGCGAGTTAAAATTTTTACACTTTGCAGCTTAAGGCATTTCCTTGAGGCCTTGCTTATTTATATATTGACGGCAGCTTCGCGGCAAGAGCCTGAAACCCCGGTATCGCTGCTTTGCAGCTTTAATTGTTATTGAGATTGGGACATCACATGGATGAGATTGTATGATGAGGTCGTCAGATTCATAGTTGACGTTACCCCTGGTCCGATTGTACATTGTTTCATGGAAGCATTATCCATCAAATAAGGGCCTCAGTTCGCAGGAGCAGATAACTCGAATGAAGACGTGTCCTGAATGCAGCGGGCGTGGTCAAGTTGTTAATCTGTTACCAATGGATTTAAGGGACTGTCTCATACCCAGGTGTCTTCTATTGGGCCCTGTTAAAACTGTTGTTGACAGATCTGCAAATCAATAGGAAGAGATATTTGGAGACCTCCACACCACGTTGCAGTTTGTTGTCAACGCATATAATAGACTTTGATTATAAACATTTAAAGAATTGTCCGTGTTTATACTTTATGCTAAAGTTAACAAAATGAATTGAACACAATTCACTGTAATTTGTTTTATTTTTTCTACGCAGACCGGCAGCATATACAAGCATACTGTAAAAGAGAAAGAAGTAACACCAAATTGAAGAGTGTAAAATCTGAAAAAAATGATAAGCAAAAACAATTCCTTACATAACATTCATGTGGCTAAGAAGAAAACACATTTAGCTGTGCCACAACTTATTTTCTTCAACAAGGTTGACATAGGGATTGGTATTTAATTTAATTGTTTATGCGGCTAATGATGCTAACCCGCGATTAAATATAGTTTCACATTTTATACATTCATGTTGAAAGATAAAATTAATCGAAGCCAATAGCAGACTGTTGTTACTTTTCTGTGATTGGACGAATGCGATTTTGCTAATCGCTCTTCCAATGACAAAATATTTTTCATGGTATTGTAGTTCTGTAGTAATTGTAGTTGAATATTTTCGTCCTTGATGTCCTCTTCTTATCAAAAATCTATCCCGTTTCTAAACATCGTTGGCAATATATCACTTGACAGACTCTCACTACTATCATTTAATTGATCTGGTCAGACCAGTAAACAGGGAATCAAAATAAATAAACACTAAGTAAATACTGACTATATACACTAGTTATTTGTACATTATATTTAATTGGCCTATTCAACATTATTTATATAAAACAAAGTCGTAAAATCTTGTAAACGTTACCATAAGGGAAATGACCAGCCGTTCTCTGATTTTAACTGCCCAAGCATGACGCTACAATGGGGGTTATATAAACCATGATCACTTGATGAGATTACCACATGCAGGAGCCTGATGCCAGTGTTAAGCCATGGCACATTTAAACGGCAATAATATAACTGACGACTTAGAAGATATTTTCATGTTCAACGCTTCTGGTGAAACAGATTATGGAGCGATTAATAATAGTAATGTATTCAGAGAAACTGTTAGTTCAGCTCAAAGAGATGAATAATATAGTTACAGTAATACATATTACGATGTATACTTCGCAACTCCTGAGGTTGCCTTGATCGTTCTCACCATATTTGGAATGATTCTTCTTGTTGGAATCGTAGGTAACATTCTCGCCTTGATAGTGATTGCCGCTGTCATGTCCATGCACACGACTCTAAATAAATGTCTCTTCTCTCTGGCTGTGGCTGACCTCATCATCTTCTACACACATGCTTGATTATTTCTGAGACAGCTCAATCTTGGTAAACATTTTTTTTTTTGGAGTACATATGTTTATATGTATATACCCCTTTATTTACTGAGTAGGAGATTAAAATTGGCATGTTTAACGTATGATGGTCGACTGATCATATTCTTTTCATAAGTCAATACTAGAAGTAGCAGCTCCTTTTATAGTCTATACACATATTTACAATGAATTTTTCATTAAGCATTATTTAAAATGAATCTGTGATGAATATCTCCTCTTTGTTCTAATTTACAGGTAATTTTATAAATGTGATTGATCGTTGTCCTGTTGTTTGTTCACTGTTGATTTTCATCTACGTTACTATCGATACTATGCACTTTGTTATCCCCTCAAATCCAGGCGATTTTGGACAGGAAGTAGAACCTACCTAATATTACTAGTCATTTGGATCTTCTCATGGACACTGTCTTTTCCGTATATCAAGTGTGTATGAGGTTGAATAATACCAGAACACAACCTACTATTACTGTTATTGGGGCTATGGAATCAAATGGATGGGATGGTATGATATGGTCATCAGATGCATAGTAATTGTCACCCCTGTTCCGCTTTTTCTCGTGTGCTATGGAAGGATGGTCCATCAAATAAGGGCCCCAGTTCGAAAAGCAGGAGCGGATAACGCGAATGAAGATGTGTCCGGACGCAGAGGGCGTAGTCAAGTTGATATTGTGTTACTTTCAGTTGTTATTATATTCATTGTGTCACAAGTGCCGTTGCCAGTAGCACTGTTGTTAGATCACGCTTTTCCATTTGTATTTAGTTTGTGGCCATGACACTTTCATTATCGTGTGGACTTGTAGATTACTTGCTTACTAAACAATGCATCTAAACCTGTCATTTATATCTTGTTATCCACAATCTTTCTTAGCGGATTTAAGGAACTGCTTTGTCGCCGACACGAAAAGACACGGCAGCGTCATACCCAAATATCTTCTCTTGGATCCGTAAAAACTACTGATGACAGATCTGCTGCAAAGATGTAATGAGAGATATATTATTTTCGGTACAGTTAAGATTGGAGGTTTATTTCTCGGCTTTCAATCTAGATGTCAACTGTTTGTATTCCGTGAAGAAGAAAAGTTTTCGTTTGGCAGATTTTAATGTTGCTCTAAAATAAACAGATTGATTTTATGTTTCGTCATTTTCCCTCAAAACTACAATGAAATTTGCAACACATGAAGATATATATTCGTAAACTATTCTTAATATAGAACAATAATATGTAAATTATTTTTTCCCGCAACAAACATGAAAAAATCCTTTTCATTAATGTAAATTGTTTACTACCTCTTTTTCAATTTGGTAATTCCTTATACCATTTATTTCAACAGTAATATTTTACATCGTGACCAAAAAAAGGTAAGACATTTAGTTTCATGTTTGTGTTAGCTTTCTTGTGCAAATGTATTAAATTTAAAAAAAATCCCCAAAAATTGTAAAAGTAATGAAATTTTAACTTCTTTTAAACATATCTCAATACCGAAAAAAATATATTAAAAAATCTGAATATATATTTGTTTAGTTATACATGCTGAGATGAAGAGTGCAAAAATTCAGTACTGTTGCTATAAAAATAGCCGAGGGGAAGTCATTTCCACAAGTAAAATGAAAGCCGAGCTAAAATGTATTGCTGATCTAATTGACGACACTTTTACATGACATACGCTTTCATGTAAAATTCATTGACGTAATTTATTTGGTTTATTGATTGATCCGTGTTTAACGTCTTGCTCAGCACTGAAGAAACATTACCTTTCCAACAGCACAAACACCAAACTTAACATTCAAGGCGATGAAGGCACTGTCAGTTTAAGTAATCCAAAAGCCCGTTATGATTGCGATTTGGTAATTCAAAAGTGAGGTTTTCCATTCCCATAACAGATGTTATAGGTGTTAATTCATTTATTAGATTGAAGTTTTATATCGTTCTCAACATTATTTCACTTACATGTATATGACAAACATACGTTGCCGGTGTATGGTGGAAACCTGAAAAAAAAATGTAAAACCTGTAAAATGTGTATTAGCTGGTGGCTGGGTGTGAGCTTTCTGTGTGCCTATTGCTCTTTGAGCTAAGGGGAATCAGAAAGCCGCTTTGTTGTGGTGTCTTGTATTTTCCCTGTAAATGTTCCATTGCGTCAGATGAGTTTCAAGATGGTTTCCGCTACGGGTTGGGCTTGAAGTACACCAATCAAATAGATAAAAAAAACAATGTGCACTGTTCAATCCTTTGTTGTGAGGGAATGGTTCCTTAATGATGACCTTGTCTAATCACCTTCGGTACTTGCAATGGGGATTGGAGATTTGGTTACGGGTTTCAATGACCTTCTCATAACGAAGAAGACGATTGCTCACTCGGGTTGGGAATTTTTTCAACACCACCATCAAAATGTTGGATTCCAATACACCATAACAGGCTGCGATCGAAACAAAAGGGTTTTAATGGGGATCTTTAGCAAAACCTGCGACAAGATATACTGATTCGTTCACTAAAGGAAATAGATGCCAATGAAAAAAGGAACTTGAGTTCCCTATCTGTAATAGTATAGTCAGTATACCGTGGCTCGTTATAACATGATTGCTGAGGTTCAGACTGTCGGTGTCTCTCAGCCCACATCAGAGACAATCGTAAATCCAGCCAACATAAAGTTCTAGAATTTTTTGCAAGATATTTCACTAAAACCTCAAAAGGTCATTAATTTACATACTCCTGGTGCGAATAGGCATACATGGCTGCATGCAACATTAAACTTAACAAACACACATTAAGCTATTCTTACTATTGTGTCGAGTTGGTTATCCATGGTTTTCTTATAATCAATTATATAGTAAGAATAATAGTTGTTGCTGTCTTTGCTTGCTGTTGAAATATAAACCTGCCATATAAGTGAAGTAATCTTGAGGACACTGTTACACATTAACTAATTAATTTTACCAAGGTAAATTGCATTTGACCATAACTCAAATTAATAGTTATATGACCAGAATCGCTCGTGAAAATCGGCGGTGTATTCCAAGTACAGACAGCAATTAACACAAAGGACTTATGAAAAGATAATAAACCTGCCATATAAGTGAAGTAATATTGAGGACAACGTTACACACTAACCAGTTTATCCATAACCAAGGTAAATAGCATTCGACAATGACTCATATTAATACAAGTAGTTATATGACCAGAATCGCTTGTGAAAGTCGGTGGTGTATTCTAAGTACAGACAGCAATTAACCCAAAGTATTAGGACTTTTGAAAATATAATGTTTCTCAAGTGGTTTATATGGCATCAAGCTCCCACTGATTGATTAGCAAGCAAAATTAAAAAAGACGGCGTAGTTTCCATACCGGTTATTTTTTTCAGACCTACAAAGTAGTGTACTGCATTCAAAGTCACAATTAGTTCGCTATTAATTGCAGTTATGTACGATTACGATCTGTGATTGTCCCAAAAAAACATCTCGCTTGTAATGACAGAACAGTTTTTTGTACTTGTAATCATGTTCTTCTTTTAATTGAATGTTTTTGTCCTTGACAGTATCTTCTTAAAAATAACCTATCCTGTTTATATCAACATCTTTGGCAATATCACTTTACAGACCGTCGCTGTTCGTCATGTAATTTATATTTCTAGAGCAGGGTACGTATAAAAGGTAAGTGATTGTAGGTAATATAAACTTTTGATATTTTACTTTATTGTCTTTATACTTTATAAAATAACGTCTGAACGTTGAGCCGGTTTAAATGAGTGGTGCAATTTCAGTAAGTTAACTGACACTATGCCAACGATTTCCAGTTTCCCTTTTGTTGAACACACGTATCAAATATTGCTATGTTCTGATAATTTATGTTAAAAAATGTACTGTTTAATAGACACTATATATAGTCACAAATAATGTGCTTGAATTTATTTAAATTTGGGGTTTATTGGGGTTGTTTTGACCTATGCTCACCCTATTTATAAAGTAGGAGCTTTCAATGCAATTGTTTCAGGTTGAGTCAGGTGTTTGGAGTGTGGGTGGTGCCTGTAAGATTTGAGAAAAGATAATTATGCGCGTCAAAACTTAACATTGAGCTGCCTTAAATAACATAATAAGAATAAAAAAACAAAATCAAATACACAGAGGTGGCAGTAAACTAAGAACGACTACTGAATAAAATCACTATAACATTATGGAAACAAGTTGATCATCTATTTTACATGTGTTACTGCCTAAATCAATGGCTGCACAATAAAAGATTAGAAAAATGTAAAAAAGACTTTACATCGGATGTTATCTGGGGCTTTAAAATGGAATCAAGATTTAAAACATTCACTTTTAATAGACTCAGTTAAAAAAAAACTACGCCGTTCAGTTGCATACCTCGTACAAAATAATAAAAAATGTGGAATATCTTTCAAAATAAAACAGTTGCCATTAATTGAGTGTTTATTCTTAATAAATGAGATGTTGAAGGAGAATGACGAGAAAGTAAACGATATATATGTTTCAGGTTTCCTGGAACTTAATTTAAAATGGAACAAAATAATAGAAGTTGAGTATTGAAAAAGAATTGTGCTCTATTGGCTAACTTCCATCTCTGCTGCCAAACGTTAACACAATTTGGCATTAAAAAGGATAAAATCTATCTGAAACAGCGAGAGATATTTTAAAATATACCTCAGGTAATGTGAGGGAATGTTTTATTAAACAGTCCACAGTTTCTTTGCCAGGTATATTACTGTGTCACTGAACCCATTCCAAACGGACATTAACGCCTTCATAAAATGGAAAGGTGCTGATAAATAAAATGTCATATAATGTATGTTGAGACTGAGGCCAGTTAAAATGACGTATACCTGAAGACGTTGCCAGTGAGTCTATCAAATGTAGCATTTTTTATTTCCGGAACACATCCTGTTCAGCAAGATTCCGGAGACATTAATGCGTCTGTATATAAGTTAAATAAAATTAACAACTGTTTTTTGATGAATCTCTTTTATCTGCTCTAATTTTGAGGCAATTTTATAAATGTGATTATTCGTGGATCACTTGTTTTTTAGTGCTGATGTTCACCTATAGTATCAAGTATCATATTTTATACATTCATGTTAAAAGAGAATATTAATCGAGGCCACTAACAGAGACTGTTGTTATTTTTCTGTGATTGGCCGAATGAGATTTTGCAAATCGTTTGAAGTGACAACAGATATTTGCTGGTATTTTAGTTCTGTAGTACTTGTAGTTGAATATGTTCGTCCTTGATGTTGTTCTCTTCTAGGCAATAACCTATCGCGTTTCTAAACATCGTTGGCAATATCGCTTAACAGACTCTCGCTACTTATCATTTAGTTTATCTGATCAGACCACTAAATAAAACAAATTAATAATTGATTATATGCAATAGTAATCTTTACATTACAGGTAATTGACCTAATTCACATTATTAATAAAAAGGTCGTGAAAAGTTGGAATCATATCATCAAACCATAAGGGAAATGACCAGCCGTTCTCTGATTTTTAACTGGCCAAGCTTTGACGCTAGAATGTATGCTTTATAACCCATACTCACTTGATGAGATTACCAATCTCGGGAGCCCAGTGCTAGCGTTGAGCCATGGCACAATTACTCGGCAATAATAGATCTGATGACTTGGAAGACATTTTCATGTTTAACGCTTCTGATGAAAAAGAGTGTGGAGCGATTAATTGTAGTACTGTATTCACAGCAGATGTTAGTTCATCACAACGTGATGACTATTATAGTTACAATTATACATATTACGATGAATATTTCGCAACTCCCGAGGTTGCTGCGATCGTTCTCACGATACTTGGAATGATCCTTGCTGTTGGAATCGTAGGTAACATTCTCGTCTTGATAGTGATTGCCGCCGTCAAGTCCATGCACACGACTGTGAATAAATGTCTCTTCTGTCTTGCTGTGGCTGACCTCGTAATCTTGATTTTTCTTCCAATTGGGCCAATTATTGCGGAGTTTGGATACTCGAACTTTCCTTATGGATATCATCTTTGTAAGTAGAACTATAAGCAAACAATTCGTATATTAGAGCTGGCTTAATTATCAGAGTAGTTTGTATTCAAAATGACATGATGCCAATAATTTCCTGTTTCCTGCTGGCTAAACACACTTTTATCATCCGATTATTGTGTTTTCAAGTATGTTGTTCAATACACACGGTACATTGTCACAAGTGTTGTGCAAAATTACTATATTTTAAACAAAGCAATTAGCAGTTAAATTAAATGTGATGATTTCAGAAAGATTTCATTTTGGCCATTGTTATTTACCGCAAACCTTATTTCCTCAGTAGAAGCTTTATATGCTCATGATTAAGATATAACAATTTCGACCGATCATATGCTTTTTATCTGTCAGCCACGAAGGAAGCTGCTCCGTAAATAATCTATACGTATACTGCTATAACTGCTAAATTAAGCAGAATTTAACACGGCTTTGTGATAAATTTCGTTTCTTCCCTCTTATTTACAGGTAATTTTATCAATATGACGGAGGTGGCACCACTTGTTTGTTCACTGCTGATTTTTATCTATGTGACTTTCGATAGATACTATGCACTGTGCTATCCACTCAAATCAAGGCGACTTTGGACAGGTAGAAGAACATACTTAATATTAGCAGGCATTTGGATCTTCGCGTGTACACTGTCGATTCCGTTCATTTTGACAGGTGTATATGAGGTTGAAGAATACCAGAACTCAACTTTCTATTACTGTTATTGGGACGTGGGAATCACATGGATGAGATGGTATGATATGGGCGTCAGATTCGCAGTTGTCGTGACCCCTGTTCCACTTTTACTCGTGTTTTACGGAAGGATGATCCATCAAATAAAGGCCTCAGTTCGTAAAACAGGAGCGCATAACGCGAATAAAGAAGTGTCCGGACGCAGAGGGCGTAATCAAGTTGTTATTCTGCTACTAACAGTTGTTATGATATTCGTTGTGTCTCAAGTACCTTTTGCTATAGTAATACTTTTAGATTACGCTTTTCCGTCTGTATTTAGTTTTTGGCCATATGTCAAAAACACGTTCATTGTCATGTGGACTTGTAGATTATTAATCTATATAAACAGTGCTTCTAACCCTGTAATTTATTTCTTGTTATCGACAAACTTTCGTAACGGATTTAAGAAACTGTGTTGTTGCCGACATAGAAAGACACGACAGAGTCATACCCAGACTTTTTCTCTTGAATCCGTCAGAACTGGTGATCACAGATCTGTAAATCAGTAAAAGATATTTGTAGACCTGCACATTGCCTTGCAATTATTGTCGGCACGGTTACGATTGGAGTATAATTTCTCCGCTGTCAATGTATTGTAATCTGTAAAACTTTCGTATGGGAAATATTAATACCCGGTACCTTCATATACATTTTTGGAATAACACTTTGCTTATAAATGATCTGTAATTGGGATATAAAGTAGTATAAGCCTAACATCGGAAAAATAAAAAGCTAATAGAAAATAATCTTGCCTCTACCTCGAAGGAATATGGACTTTAATGTAAATAATTGATTGTTTGTTTGGTTGGTATTTAACGTCGTACTAAAGAGTATTTCACCTATATGACGACTTACTTATCTTAATAATTTGCGTTGCTGGTGTTTGGCGGAAAACCGGGAAGAAACCTCGTAAAAGTAAACAATTGAACTTAAAACATCGGGGTCTGTTGGAGAAATTCTTACAGATGTATTATCTTATAAGACATAAAACATCACTTCAACATTTCCAGTTGTTAGTTCGATTTTTATAAATTTTCGATTTTATGTGGAGCAAAGAATTTTTGAAAGACACCATACTGACTGATCGACTGATTATATAATATTTGACTGTCTGATTCTATATGTTTTTATGTTACCATTTTGTGCACATAGCTAAGTTTATACACAGTTCTTGTCTTATGGTTAGTTTTTTATGATCTTATTCCTTATTCATGGCTTAATGGTGCATCTTCGAACACATGGGACCAGTGCACAGCAGATCCCAACCACACGCCCCTCTATTTTAAAACAGTTAATCATTGTTAATAAATTAATCATAAGTCCGCGTTAACCACCAATCAAGAAATCTTTAACCACGGTAAAATATCAACAATATGTCCTGTATCGCATGTCTAAAACAAAGCCTCCACCCCCTTCCAAAATTTAACTTTATTAAGAAAGTTTCAAGCTTTATGTTTTAAAATTAATTAATTTATTGATTGATTGTGTTTTACCCCATGCTCAAGGTAATCACTTTTTATGATGGAAGTGTATTCAAAGAGAAGGCAGCGTCTAGCACATGCTGTGCAAATACTCTAGGTGTTTCCTGTTTACAATTTTTTAAAATTCAAGATACATAAACATCGGTCTGTATAATTTAAAAGGTATAGCGTCTGCCTTTGATAGCAGATTACCATAAGGAATAAACATGCTAGGTTTCAAGTCTACAGAATCTGAATTAAAAGTAATCTACATATATATCTACACTGATTTTATTTTTTGAAGTCTGTGGTTGCTAATGAATATTTATGTTGATATACAGGCTTAATGTAGGTTTTTGTCCATTAGGTTCAACCATCAACGACATGCTTTGTGATTTGATTTCCTAACAGATACGACATGGAATATAATGTATTCAGACCAACCGTTGAGAACACAGACATCATTTGTCGACACATTTATTTATTTAAGAACCATATTTATTCAGTGCTATAGCAGACAGATCTCCCATCGGGCCCTGTGTACACTCACACAAATATACATAAAACCACCAATTACATTTAAAAATATATACAGATCATTATAAAATATTTAATTTAGTAAGTATAAATAAATTATAAACAGAGAAATTTATAAGGACAGATCTGGAGATGTAAAAACATGATTGTTTGAAAAATCGCAACAGATGAACTCCGGAAGAGCGTTATATAGTGTGGCGCCTCTGAAGAACAGATACCTTTTTCCTCACTTCAAGGTTGCTGTGAGGTACAGACAGAACACCGTGTGCTGCCGCTCTGGTGCGATAGTTATAAGTGTTGGCAATATATCTGAATGTGTCACGTAGTTACATCGGTACATCACTGTTGCACATATGAAATTGCTTGGAACAGAGCTTGGCAATGTGTGGATCCCGAAGTAAATGGGACCTAAGTATATACCTAAATATTTAAAAACATTATCACATTCAATAGAAGCACCATTTACATTACTTCGTAGACTTGCACAACCAGCTATTCTCTAGCGTGTTCGATGCATTTAGTTTTAGGCGTGTTTATGAGAGTTTATTGGAGTCAAGCCCCTCTGCGATTTGGGACAAATCAGGGTTAATGGCTTTCTTTTTCTCATTGATATAACCCTGTGTCGTCAGCATATACACAATTTTACATTTGTTAATAACATCTGGTAAATCATTTATGGACATACTAAAAAGCAATGCCCATTGTTTTCTATCATTCAAATAGGCATGAAACCACTCTTGTTCCAGACCAAGAACCCCAAAGGATCTCAGCTTTTTAAATAATACGTGTGGGTCGATTGTGTCGAAGCTCTTTTTTGATATCAAGGAACACTACTCTTGTCATTTTGCCTTTGTCCATATTTTGTTGAAGATTATCAGAAATATCTGCAAGCAGGGTCGACGTAGAGTATCTTGGTCTGAAAGCCAGATTGGTTCGTCGCCAGTAAGTTATGTTCTATTAAAAATCACACAGCTGTGCCTGAACAACTCTTTCTAAGAGATTCATAGTGACTTGTAGAACAGATATTGGATAAACACGAAATCCCGGAACCAGCCTTGTAAATCAACGAGACCTTAGCTCGCATTAGGGTTAAGAGCCACCATTAGGATCTTTGCGCCTTGCAACTTTCCACAGTAGAGTGTGAAATATAGGCGAATTGGTGGTTATTGAGACGGAAGATTTGCAGATAATTTTTTTATTTGTGACAATATGTCAAATATGACAATATTCATTTGTAGGTAAAAAATAAAATTGGATGTTGGCTGATTTGAAAATTCAGCCTGTTCCTCTGTTTCATTGAAAATTTTACAACCCTATTTTTTTCAACCCTATTAGGTCTGTAGCTCAAAAAGTAGGTGGACATGCTATATTTATTTTCAACAATTTCCATAGCACAAATGCCCCTCTTACCTTCAAGGTATAACAATATGCTAAATATTGTTTTTTATACATGTCTTCTGTGGGTTAACATTGTAAAATAACTCCATGAATATGTAATGATGTGTTTTTTTAAAAATGTATATATATTATTGACCAATGAGAGAGCAAACGACTATTGGAGTTTAGGTAACGCCTATATGTA
>JAVFBZ010177549.1:0-15720 GCA_032466195.1 Katharina tunicata
CTTAGTATCTAGATCGAAACGTCGCTTACCAATATATCCAGAAGTTGAAAATCCATCTCAGTCGTCATGTCTTTGTTGATATGTTCGTATTTGGCTTGAATGCAGCCCTTTTTTTTCCATTATTTTCCACATTAGTTTTTATAGAAATTAGAAGACTTTTTACACAGTTACCTGGCTTCCTTATTTAGCGTCTCTGGTTTAGTAAAACTGGCTTCAGTTTCCGTCCCAACGTCAACTTCTTCATCTTCAGAATCTTCATCAACTGACATCTTCTCCTCAACTCTGAAAGTAAACAACAGCTTTGTTGTTTCATTGCTGTTTTATGTCGTACTTAAGAATGTTAAACTTGTGTGACAGCATGAACATAACCTTAAAATGTCTATCAAATTCCACAAATCGTATAGGAAACTGCCGTAAGCCACTTTCATACAAAGCAAAAATGAAAGACTTAAAACGGTGCAGCGCCAAAAAGGAACTCGCAAAATGCATTGATGAGAATAATGTTGGAGAGAGTTTTTTAGTTTTTATTGGGGTTTTCACAGTACTTAAGGTTATTTCACTTATATGACGGCGTGCCAGTCCAATCGGTTGAGAAAACCACCATAAATGACACCGGAAATACCGAAGATGCCATGATACATTTACAGGGCAAAAACAGGTCACAACAACAAATCAGCTTAATGCCCCCTCTGCTCAAAGAGCACCAGGGCACAGCAGGCTCCCAACCAACCAACCACCCACAATTAATATTATGACGTGGTGTAAATTTCTTTGAGGTGTAACAACAACTAACATACATATAACAGAGCTCTGAACAACTGAGCCCAGGTGTTTGTGGTGCTAAAAGTGATTTCATCCCAATCCTTCCAAGAAGTTACCAAAGAAGAAGTTTATGGGAATTTATCAACAATGTAGCCAAACACACTCATTACAAACTATGTAAAAAAAGGCAGAAAAATCCGGTTCTATACTTAACACAAAGGTTTTGAAACATACTTATTTGTTTCATTTTTGTTTTATTTAAGGTTATTTCTGTTATCTATCTCCTTGTGGTGCCAGTCGCAATAGCTTTGGAACCAGCACACCCGGAAATGTACTCGTACTGCGATGCAGGCAGACCGATAGGTTAGGGTCATAAATAGGTCACCAAGCAGAGATTAGGGCTGATTGATTAACTGATTGGGGTCGTACTTAGGTTATTTCCCTCACATGATCACTCACAGTCACAAAAAATTACCAAACAGGACACCACAACAAATCGACTTCCGTCGTCCATTAGCTCAGTGAGCACCAGGACACAGGAGGCTCCCACCCAACCACCCACAGCCAAAGACTGGGTTGATCACAAAACCCACAGGTGAGAACACAGGTAGAAGGGCTATAGATGACCCCAAAACCTTTTATTGGTCTCGTGTTCAGTCTGCTTCACAGAGCTATTTCAATCACATGACGACACTAGCGCAAAAATTACAGGAAGCCTCAGTTGTCATAACCACCAGCAACTTACCTTGTTTAAGAAGTTTTTGATAGTGAAAGTGAAACTAACCTCTTGTTATCCAGTTTTTCCTGGCTAGTATCTTTTTTGGCTGTTGCCAGCTCCTCTGTGACGTGTATCTCATCCTCTTCCTCTTCCTGGGCGTCACTGTCCTCAGACTCTGAGGATTCTTCCTCACTCTCCTCGGACTCCTCCTCTTCCTCACTGCTATCATCACTACCTTCTTCATCCTCATCTAAACATTAACAAAACATACGCTTTGAAAAAATCGTTGTTAAAGAGTTTGACAGCTGTATTAATATGTTTAAGTGTGCTAGCAAAAACAAATATTGTTAACTGTTTATTTTGTTAATTTGAAAAGCACAGCTGAAAGGCGTAACATTAACAGAAAGCAAACAATTATTGATTGATAAGCGCCAGGTACTTGACTCCAAGCTATTTCACTTAAATTACAACTTAAAAACCAAGCGGAAACATCATTGGAGAAAATAAATACGGAAGCTGCCACAAACCATTTGTGCAAATGTACTGTTAATACTAAATTTGTTGATTATGATATAATATAAACATGTGGAGAACATGCCTGCAGAGATGTCCTCTTCCTTCTCCTCGTCTGATGATTCTTCACTCTCCTCACTGTCACTAATAACCGCCTTCTGTTTGGAGCTTCGTGATATTTCTTCATCTGAATCAACATTATAACAAAATGAAAGTCTATATAACAAACGAACACTATGAAACAATACAACACAACTGCAACTAAATCAATATAAAAACATCTCTGAACCAACATAACCTGAAAACAAACCTGGAGAAAATATTAATTTTCAGCCCTATTTATACGAAGTGTTTATTCCATATCATAGTTTGTTGGACGAAAAAAAACAAAAGACCTGAAACTGAACAACATGGCTCAGATTTGTGTTGTCAGTGTTTAGTGGAAAAATGAGCAAAATCCTCGTAAAAAAATTCACTATCCACCAGAAGCCTTTTCTTATATAATAAATACCTAAGGTAGACACTCTGATACATCTCATAGAAAGTTTTTTATTTTTTAAAACTGACCTGATTCCTCATCCTCGGCTGATTTGTTTCCGGTTTTTCTGGAATCCTCATCTTCTTCAATGACTGGTGATGGCCGAGGGAATTTACGCTGAAAAAACAAGTCACAGCAGCTAAAATGCCTGCATTTGTTTTCTTTAAATTGACAGCTATGGCTTTCTCTGTATGTTAGCATATTTGTTAGTGTGGTACGAATTATTATATTTTCTTTATATGGAAATATAAGCGAAATATCAGGATACCTTAAACCGGCGAAGATGGCTTTTCACTGCCATTGCAGAATTTGCAGAACATTTTTGTTATTGTATTTTCTTTTATTTCTAAAAGTCAAATGTGTTCCTATCCATCAGGATGTTCTATAATGAAGAGTTTCATTTAACCTAGCAGCAATAGCAGTTGTGAGGTCAGATTGTTGTGATATTTTGGATAATGTAATGCTTCTCTCGGAACTGGGAAAATATCGTGAGTACAATTAATAAATAAAAAAAAAGCATAATTAACTAAAATGAATTATGGAAGTGAATAAATAATTCAGGTCTTTCGGGTGTTTACGTCCACAACTCATTCATAACAATTATTATGTTATTCACACTTTACTGTGCAAAATATTCAGTTTAAAATGCCCATATTTGTAGAATTTCACTCTATTACCAAGCCTATGTCTTTTCCAAGGTGTTCATACATGCAGTGTACCTTAAAGGAGGGTAGTTTGGGCATGCCACCCCTTATGCCCAGGAAGCCGCCATATCCCATGCTGCTGCTTTCGATGTTACCTCTCTCACGGGAGTCGAAGAGGGAGGCCAATGAGGAGCTTAGTTCAGGTTTTATCTTCTCGGTTTTAGGTTTGACAGCCGTTGATGTACTGGGTAGAACTTCAGTTTCTTTCTCAGCTAACTGGGTCTTCTGTAGAAGAGATGTTTAACAAGATGAAGTTTGTTTTATTAGGGTTTTACTACATATGAAGACGTGCCAGCCCAATGGGCGAAGGAAGCCACCCTAACAGAAACTGGCAACACAGAATGATTGATGTTTGACACAACATTCAGCGTTTCTTTCAGCTACATCGTGGCATGAACATTCAAATTATATTACTGGCAACACAGAAGACACAAGAGTATAAGACCAAAAACAGGACACCATATCAAATAGGGTTCCTTATAGCCCTTAGCAGAGAGAGCACCAGGACACATGTACAGGTGGTCCTTACTCACCACCCCTTGATAAGATGAAGTAAGCATTTTAATAGCAGATGAAACGTTGCATAACAGATTAGGTTTCCTTGCTTGGTTGGGGTTTTATGTCATATTCAAATTTATTTCACTAATGTGACGGTGTACCAGCCCAATCGGTGAAGGAAACTACTATGGCAACAAACAAAACATTTTCAGGAAGAAATACAGAACACCACAACAACTGGGCTTCCTGATGTCCCTAAGCTCATGAAACCCCATTGCACGCAGAGATAAATGCTTGGTACATGTATATATATTCATGTATGTTTACAGTTGTCAAAAAAACAACCTTCTTTTGCATTTCTAAGGGTCGTCTATAAGGAGACTTGAAAAAACACAAGACTGCATTTCAGATCCTTTGTTTGTTTGATTGGTGTTTAATGTCGTACTCAAGAGTATTTCACCTATATGACGACTTTGCCTTGCCGGTGTGTGGTGGAAAACCAAGAAGAGACCTCGTAAAGAAACAGCCTGCGAACAGCCTCCAGAAAGCTTCCCTAATATACCAAAGGTCCACAGGGGGATCGAACCTATTCCATGTACATTGAACGCTCAGCCACGGAGTCACGTGGCAGCTATTACTTTAAACAGGTCTGTTTTCAGCTAATGATTTAATTGGTGTTGCCATGCTTAAGGGTATTTCGCTTATATGACGGCGTTGTAATCCACAGTAGGCGGTGACTTTAATACAACAACAAATTGTGATCACTTCAAGTATTAGCTCTGTTGGAAAGATAATGTTCATCCAGAGCTTGGTGTGACGGACTGAAAGTAAACTTGAAACATACTGCCCTTAACCTGCAGTCTTTTCAGTTGATTGAATAACATTAGAAAACTGAATTTCAGTTCTGTGTACTACATATTAATGTTTCAGTCATGTCATTGTATAAGATATCATTTTGTTATTATTATAGAAATTTTTCAGGCATTTTACTAGAAACATTGTTTGGTGACATTCTCTGAAAGATAAAGAAAGCATAGGATACCTTAGACTTGAGCACTTCGCCATCCCACCAATTCTCAAATGATTTAAAGGCAGAATTTTCAACCATTTTTTTGCACAAGTCCTTTTGTAGAATTTGTTTAAGTTCTTTCACAAATTTATCGAGTACGGTTGTAAAGGTGTGATAATTTGGGTCTTCCTCTTCCAGTTTCTGAGGCGAGTTATCCATAGAGAGTCTAGACTGGTATCCTGGCGGTGGACTGCCCAGGAAAGGACTCGTCATCATGTTACCAGTCCACGATACTGGAACAGCTGAGGCGCTGGATGTGGAAGGAGTCTGTGGTGACTGGGTGAAGTTGGTCTTGGTTGGGGTACTGGCTGCCGGTGTGGACGGTGGAAGAGGTGGATTGATCTCCAGTTTTTCCTCACCACTACTAATTGAAGACAAGCTCATTCTATCATCTTCTTCCTCCTTTTCTTCCCGTTTTGACGCCCTCCCTTGATCTGGTAGCTGTGGAGCTGTACCGTTCTGAACAGACTCAGTACTAGGAGTAGCACTATTATCTATCGTTTCCTCCACAACAGTCTGACTATCCAGTACTTGACTCTCAAACTCTGCTTCCCCCTGCCTGCTGACAGGGCGTGGCAGGTGGCCATCTCTAGGAGAAGCTTCCACCTCGTCAATCCCCAGCTCAGGTAGTGGTGGCAAAGGTTGAGTGGCTGGGGGCGGGTAAAACTCAAAGGAAGGCTCTTCAGTTTTAAGACGAGCTGGTGTACTTTCGTCTTGACTGGAACTGGATGTGTGTTCGGGACTGCCACTTAACCCATGAGAATTTGAGCAGAGCAAACTTTGAATCCTTGACTCTAAACTCTCTAGTCTGGGGCCTTCACTTGGGGGCTCTGGACTGGGTGGCCTTGGTGGAGGTTTTGGTTCTCTATTCTTTTTCTTTCTATTGCTGTATTTTGATGGTCTATCAATCGGTTCTTCATAATCACTTCTCTGGCTACGGGGCGGCTCTGGGGGCAGGGGAGGGGGTGGTCTGTCAAACATTGGTTTAGGGACAGGAGGGGGCGGTGCGTAGAAACTGCCATAATGACTATTTTCCATGTCTCTGTTAGAGTAGTGGGGTGTGGGTTGAGGAGTGTGGCGGTGTGCAGGAGTGGAAGGTGCCTGATGATGAATGATATGACTACTTCGATGACCATGCCGTGACTGATTATGATGATGATGATGATTGTCTCTGTAATGACCTTGATTTCTTGGATAATAATTATTCCCACCATGGTGGGCACTGGGTCCATCCATGGGGTACTGATTATAATTGTCTCTATGGTAACCAGCACTATTAGCCGCTGACGAGTAACCAGTATCTTGACTGGAAAAACTCATTTCAGACTGGGGCACAGAGTAGCCACTATAGTCCGTTTCCACACTGGGTGTGTACTCTGATTCAAGAGGATGGGCCATCTCTCCAAATGCATCAGACGGGTCATATGCCTCGGTTTCCGGGACAGGAAACTGGCTTTCTGAAACACCGGACAATCGTCGTTCAGGAGACGGCTGGCGCTTCACTTGCTCCGTTGTTAGCTCCTCTATCAAACGATTTCGCTCTTTACCTAATCAACATAAAAAGAACATTTAAATCAAACAAAATTATTATAGAGTATTTATCTGTTTATTAGCTACTTAATCAAGATTGTTCCAATGTCTTCTAAAAATAATTCCTAAAAGAATTCACAGTTGTGATTTTCATATAAAAAGATGTATTGAACTGGTTGTCTGTTTAAGTGAGACAATTTACATTACCCTAAAATGGTCTGCATTTAGGGGTTGCAAATTATTTAGGTGGAGCGCTACAAACATGCAATAGGCAAAAAAGGTGCAAGCTTTTGCTTTGGTCCTAAAATACTCAACTAAAACAGGAGTCATGCAAACCTTAACATTGATTGATCTGTATTTATTGATCTATCATAATTCCCGGATTTCCATCTGTAAGTGTTTGTAGAATTTCTTGTGCTTTGTTGTTAATAAAAACTGACTTGTCTTATATAGTGAATTAAATGTTGTCAAATTTGACTGCAGAATTGCAGTTAATGTTCATAAAAACGACTGAAACATTTTCCAAGGTTTTTTGTGTGCCTTTATGTTGGACGGTAGTAGCTAACGGGAGCTGCCAGTTACTGCAAATGCTACAGTGCTTGGACTGAAAACCATAAGCAGTTCCTTTGTTGTTCAGCAAACGATTTCTTAGAAACATATTCTGTTGTTGGCTCAACTATTGCTCTCATAAAATAAATTTATTTCATCCCATGTTGGTTGCCAGGTGTAGTGTTTGACGATAACATGCGTCACACACTTGTGAGATTGTCATGGGAGTTCCGATATAATGCAGTATTTGTTGGGTTCCTCTCGTTCTTAGAACCACCAAATGCTAACCAATCAGCTGTCACTATATGAATTGTTAAGAAACAGACATGAGGGGAGGCAACTTGACCATTTGTAGTTGCTAAAGTGAAGAGTTACCTGCCCTTTTTTTTTATATTTTTAACCTTTTCTGCTTGTGGGTATTATCAAAAGTTTTAACAGTAACATCATTTGATAAAATAAAAAAACAGTTTATCTACATTTATTTTGTACAATTACATGAATTGTAGGTTGGGGTTAAATTTTGTATTTAAGGATATTTTATGTCGTCTTGGGATGTACATGTATTTACCACAAAACTTTACGAGCCAAGCTTGGGACAGTTTTTTGAGGATCTGGATCTGCTCTAGTTAATATTATAGTCTAATTAGAAAGAGAAAGCTCCCTGACATGCCTAAAACAAGGAAGGCTGAAGCAATCTAATGCCATGTTCTTTGTCAAAGATCACCCAAACGTTAACAAAATTTTAGAAGTTAAACTTATTCCTTTTAGTAATTTTTTTTTCAACATGACTATTTGGTTTGTTAAATAATCATTCCTATGATTTCTTTGAGAGTCATTATTGAAGATGAGGTGGGACAATAGACCATTGTTATTAATTCGTTAATTATTATCTTACCCATTGTATCTATGAAGACATTAATAATATTCCCCATCTTGGATGTTTGATTTAATTTCTCCACACATGCTCTGGCTGCCTTGGAAGACATAAATAATGTCTGAAAGTAAAAAGGCAGGTCCAATTTATGTATTCAATTTTTATAAATTGGATGATTGACTATTTCAAAAATTTTCAGATTTTTTTGTTGTCAGTCGGAATGTGATCATCATCAGTATCTATCTTTTTGGAAAATACTTGAAAAGAAAAGCTTAGAATAACAAAGATTTTATGAATGCCAACATCTTGTATATTTCCAGTGCAAAAAAAATAAAAAATTAGTGGAAAAAATTGTGCAGAATGAGATCCATTCAGATTACGGTATATTACAGACAACCCTCAATCTAGCACCCATTGACAATGACAAATGCTAGCCACTATCACAACTAATCCAGCAGGCCATCTACAAAACAGATCGGTTGTTTGATTTGGGTTTAATGGCATAGTTTAGGCTATTTCACCCATATGTAACATTCCAGCCCCATGGGGGAAGGATTGATTGATTGGGGTTTTACGTCGTACTCAATGGAGGAAGAAAACTCCCTAAAAACCACTAACAAAAGCAGGACAACGCAGGATGCAAAACTGGATGACACAATATGAAACACCTTTGATCTTTTACTTAAGCTGTTTGAAAATGCAATATAATATCAAAACATAATGCCTCAGTCTAGTTTTAGATAAAACAAATAATACTTTCATGCAGAATATAGCAGAATTCTGTTCATTCTTTTTTTTTGCCAATACCTTTCCAATACCAAGATGTTTTTTAGTTTTTGGATGATAATAGATTTTGCATTCTTCTATTTTTCCACATCCCTTGCACATGTTTTCCAAAAAATCTCTGTTGATGTTATCGTTGAGGTTGGTGAAAGTCACATCTTTAGGAGGTGGGGTGCCGACATAATACTCATCGTACTGTGAGATAAATTAATAAGATAATTTGTCAATTAACACATGATTTCTTATAAACATATTCATAATTCACAAATCAGAATTTTAACGTACCCATATTTCTTTTTCCTTTCTTTTGTCATATTTTCGGAGCTAAATCAGATATACTTCACAAACAAGAAAGAACGAATATTGTAACTACCTACCACAAGCAACTTCACCATAAAATTAATCAGGACTTATTTTTTATTTTTTTACATTTTATGAAGAAAAAAGAATTGTTAATGTAATCTATATCTTCTCACATTTGGCATCAAGTGAAAGCAATCCTGAACAAACATATTTCCTGAAGACATAATTTGTCAGTTTGTTTGATATTTTACGCCGTAATAATGGATGCTTTGCTCATATCAGGGCGTGCCAGCCCAATCGGTGAAGAAAACCATCCCGAATGATACTGGCAACACACAAGACAACGCAGGTCATCAACAGGACACCACAACAAATCAGTTTCCCGTAGCTCATAGAGCACCATGGACAGAACGGGAAGCTCGTTCTGTTACCCGGACTGCAATATTATTAGTTTTGATTTAACAACTTTAAAATTAAATTGCTTTTAACTTTCAATTGTGTTGTGTGGATAGAACAAATCTATATCATAAAGAGGCCACTACTCTTAATCATGTACACGGTAGAATACCCTCATATTTATTTCATTCATTTTCAAGTAATCACCTTAAACTTAGGGACAGGCAGATCTGCCTGTTGTTGACGGGTCCAAAGTCGAGTAAGTCTGGGTCTGGGATCTCTTGTACTGACGACACGGTTATCCTGAATAAACAATATTATGGAACACATTTATAAACAAAAAAACTAAAAACAAACAAGAAAAAAAGAAGACAACATTACAAATTCTATACATATTCAGTGGTTTTAATACAAAGTCGCCACATATAAATTAAGGGTGTACATGGATTCTTATGTCTCAAAAGTTTCGATAGTAGTATGTTGGTGGAGGGAATATTTATGGAGGACAGAGCTCAAAGTTTAAAGAAAGCCATCCTAACTTTGACGGTTTCAACTTTCATTATTATCTAATTCAATGTTGTAACAAACCTTAATCTAAAATTTCAGACATGATCAGTTACTTTATTAGATTCAGTGGATGGATTTGGTCAATTGCGGTTTTAAGCCATACTTAAGATTATTTCACTCATATGACGTGCCACCCTAATGGGTGACGGAAACCACAATTAACAACACTGGCATCAGATAAGGGTGCCAGGGGACAAGGACAGGACACCAAAACACATCGGCTTATTGATGCCTCTTAGCTCAAAGAGCACCAGGGCACAGGGAGGTCCCCCCAACAACCAGTTTAGTTTGTATTAACGCCATATTATAGGGCTGCCATGCTAACAAATGAAGGAAACAACCCTGGCAACAGAGAAAGATGCCACTGGAAGAAGACAAGACACCACAACAATCGTCTTCCAGATGCCCCTTTGCCCAGAGAGCACCAGGACCAGTGTCTTAGCTAGGATTTGAGAAGTGCCTGTCATATTTACAGGGATTTTAAGAAGTGACTGTCATAAATACCACAACACGGCAAGGGTTTTGCTTACACCACCATAGTTGATCATTTCCAATACATTACTAAGCTTGCAATAAAAATACATAGTTGCGTTCCCCAAGTTTGAACCTTGATAGAACAGCATCTTACCCCTGGCATGACACCATCAAAACGATACACTTTTTGTGGATTTCCCTTATGAAGGAACGGGTCCACGACCAGTTTATAGTTGTGTTCTTTCTTTTTCTCATTTTGTCTTGGAGCTGACATTCCATTCACATCTGTAATTAAAGAGTTGATCATCATAACACAATAATAAACAAATAATAGTATATATATTCTGATACTATACTAACAGAGGCGCCACTCCTGACATAACCACCATACATACTTAACTAGATGAAGCTTTTGACTGCGCATCTTCTGGCAAACCTGCGACAAAATTTAGGAAGTGTTAAATTGACGTTTCAAACTTTATCCCTGTCATGAAGGTCAGCTGATTTCTTACAGTACAGTTTGCGTACATGGTGGTTGACATGCAACACTGTGATCTAAATGACTTGCTTGGCTTTTCACATCATAGGATAAGTTATTTCACTCATAATGATGTCCGTGTGTGACAGGGATCGCCCCTAGTAGATTGAACGTCATCGGTCTAGCTCTTTATTTTACGCTAAGCCCGAAGCAATAAGAAATCAAATACTGCAGTTAACCGATGGCCTACTGATTCAATCAGCAATTTTCAGCTTTGTATGCTACCCTTACGACAGGTATAATGTTATGTAGAATCAGCTAAATTCACACAGTTTTGTTTGGTAACATTATTTTCCGTACTGGGTCTTATTGACAAAATTCCTTGTCTAGTGGTAAAAGATGAAAAATCATGTCAGCATTGCATTGTCACCAAAAAGTCACAAGAGTTGGTGCGCGAAATCGAAAGTTGTTGTGATGGGTTTCAATGTATAACCAGCGAGTTGTAGTTGTTCAGATTTCGAGCACTCACAGTGGTGGCCTTGTCTATCGTAGTCCATGGTTGATCAACGCAATTTCCGCAACATTTTCGACTCTGATTTCATTCTAAGGTATCAAAAGCGCATAATAGGCTTAACGGATTACATGCTAAGCGCTTCCCTCTCTCTTGTTAGAGGGAAATACACTGAGCATCGTTGTTATTCATTAACCAAAACATCTTGCCCTCTGCTATCCCAGCGTCCAATGTTTTGTGTACAGAGCTAGCAGTTTTGCCAGGTCATTTCCCAACTTTCGTAGACAGTGTTCTTAGTTTCGGCTTTTATTTTTATCTTCATTCGGGATTTCACTTTAAAAGTAGTAGTACATATATCAAAGGTAAAATAATTACGAATTTAGTACTCTAAGAGACAGTTTTCCTGCTGTAGCAGTCGTTTCGTATTTAACCTTTCGCTTGACTTTAGCATAAACCAATCAAAATCACCGTTATATCCGCTGACTGTTGTTCATTTCTATCAATAGCACGTGCTCTAATATTTGTTTTCGCCTGATTTAACTTGCATCATTTATCAATTAAGTTGTAAAATGGAACAAAAAGCAAGCAAATTTATTGCTTTACTTGTCAAGAAGTTTAATAATGGTAGGAACTCGAAGAAAACACTTAATTCCCCTGACCAAAATGCATATTTAATACTTATCCATGGGGCAGATCAGATTTAATGGAACACTAGCCTAATAGATTATACCTTAATATTACTTTCCATGGTATAATCTATTTTGCTTATGGAACACCACATTTTGTAAACACATGAACAGTTGATATCTGTTATTAATGTGATAAACAAAAGCATTTTTCGCTTTACAAGTTTCAAGTATTGGCAAGATAGGAGTACTGCAATTTGCACATGTAATATTGCTCGGCATGTAAGGTTATTTGGTATCTCCAAAGATTATGCAGTTCCTGTCATTCAGACAACAATACAGTTTGACTATAGACATGATAGAATAGAATAAATAGGCCTAATGGTCCGGGCTGTTGTGCGGTACACAAAACTAATTTTTGATATACTCTCAGCATAGAGTTATAATGTATGAATTTGGTATCTGGTCAAACATTTCAAATATTAATTTTTGCTGGAGGTTGGGTGGAAGCCTCCTGTGCCCTGGTCCTGTCTGAACTCAGGGGCATCATCAGGAAGCCACTTGGTTAATTGTAGTGTCTGGTTTTGGCCTGTAAATGTAGCCTATAGTGGTGTCTTCTGTGTTGCCAGTGCCGTTTAGGGTGGTTTCCTTTACCCATTGGGCTGACATGCCGGCCGTCCTATGAATGAAGTAACCTTAATTATCTATGGTGTAAAAGAAACAAAATCTATTTCCAGTGATCGAGACACCGTCAACAAAAGGAAACCTGTGTTATAGTTGACGATTGTCAAATTTCCACATTTCTGCATTTGGCTAATGGGGAACCTTTGCTAGTTCTACAATCTATTTATAGCACATCCTGGATTATTGCAGCAGTTGTTCTGTTATTTAAATTTAATTAAGCGGGTGGACAGGTTGGGTGAAAGCCTCACATGCCCGTGTGTCTCTGAGCAAAGGGACATCGGGGAGCCGATTTGTTGTGGTGTCCTGTCTTCTGTTTTGTAAATGTACTGTGTCTTCTGTGTTGCCAGCTTCGTTGTGTCCTTCACCCAGTGGGCTGCTACTCTGTATTATGAATGAAATAACCTTAAAGTATTACATATAAAAACCCAATCAAACAAACAATTATTTATTTGATGGGTGTTCAATGTTGTAACCAGGTACATGTAGCCAACATTTTTGCTCATGGGACTCCATGACATGGTGCTCTCTGAACTAAGGGCACAGGATGCCGATTTGTTATGGTGTCCTGTTTTGTTAAGGTTATGTGAATGGTTTGTCCTGTCTTACATGTTGCCATCATTGTTTACAGTGGTTTCTTTCATCAATTGGGCGGCACGCTGTCATATAAGTGAAATAACCTTTAGTACGGCATAAAAACCCTAATCAAACAAACTCATTGACATACATTTCTAGTGTGCGATGAAGCACTGACATGACTGAGAAGACAGTTAGCTTTCTGTAGAATGTTCCTTTTATTTTATTGGAGTGATTAGGCCTACAGCTAGCAGACAATTGAAGTGTCAAATGTTTTGTGTAATTTTATTATAAATAATCTTCGAGTTTTTACCTTACAGCTGATCTGTCTAATGCTGAGTTGAAGGAGGCGTATCAAACTGTTGTTACCACACTGAAAGTTGGCAGACTGAAAACTGAACTGATTAAAAATTCAATTCGTTATCAGCAAGACTTTGAAAGGTTTGTGCCCTCTGGCTAACATCAGTATGTTTCCAGAATATATTAAATTATTCATGCTTTCATACACTACAACGACTCACATTTTATGTTTGTTTTAAGGGTCACTGTCTGCTGTTGGAATACACCGCTGTCATATATGAGTGAAATACCCTTAAGCACTGTGTTAAACACCAATCAATCAATCTATCAATCTATCAATCAATCAATCAATCAATCAATCAATGAATCAACGCAGCAGTATTGGTTAAATTGCAAGCCTGTAACAATTTTTTTTCCAGATATCATTTAATTTGAAGTAGTTCTAGTTTCACTATTTGAAATTTTGATATATTTGCATTCAAAAAAGCTGTTTTGGGGGAATAAGTGCAGCCTTGTTTAATTGTAGGGGGGTATCTGAGTGAGCCAGGGGGCAGAACTAATTTGTCTGTTTTGAGACCTTTCGCTGTAAAGTGGCCCCCTTGTCTGTTGCCAGTGCCATTTAGGGTGGTTTCCTTTGGCCATTACGCTCGTCGCTGGCACGCCATCATATGACAGAAATACATGTAACATAAAGTATGATGTTAAACCTCAATCAATCAACCATCAACCAAATCAAGCAACCAACCAATCAATCAGTCAATCAATCAAATTTGAAGGCATTTTGTTATCTGTTTATCAGATTTTAACGGGGCTTTTTGGTTATCAAAGGACTATTTAATGTGGAAATTAACGGATATATATTCAATTCAAATAAAAATTGAAAAAAAAAATTAAAAGAAAATGATGCGTTTTTTTCACTAACATTTGGTAAATTTATTTGCAGAAGATGTCAGAAGAGTAAAAATATTCAACTTAAATCGAATCAAAATGCAGAAATTCTGCTTTTAAAAACATGTAAGTAACTTTTTCTTTTATTTAGCGGGTGGATGTCAGGAGCTTCCTGTGTCTTGTTGCTCTCAGAGATAAGGGGTACTTTTTCTTTTGTTGACTTGTTTGTGCCTTATTTTAATCATGAGTATTACCTCAATGTACCCGGAATAGGTTCAATCCCCCCTGTGGACATTAGATATATAATGGAAACTTTCCGGTGGCTGCAGAGTTCCAGGGGTGGTTATTATGAGGTTTCTTCCCAGTTTTTCACCATACACCGACAACGCAAATTAATAATTAATAATAAGTTGTTATATAGGTGACATAGTCTTGAGTACGACTTTAAGCACCAATTGAACAAAACCAACAAATACTCATGAGTATAAAGTGGCGGGAGCATTCTGTGACCTGGTGCTCTGTGAGCTAAAGGGGCATCAAGAAACTGATTTTTTTTAATGGAGAGCGCTGATATTGTTTGTGGTGTCTTACTGTCTTTGTCTGTTGAGGGTGGCTTCCTTCACCAAGTGAGCTGGCACGTCATCATAGGAGTGAAATAATCTTCAAGGACAGCGTTAAACCAAAATCTAAGCAAATCTTACAATTTTGACACATAGATTATCCTTTAATGCTCCTCAAATTTCAAGAAATATAGCAGGTGTTTCGGTGGGAGCCTCCTGTGCCCTTGTGCTCTCTGAGCTAATGGGCAGGGTATGCCGATTGGTTGAGTCCTATTTTTTTTGTGATGTTAATGTTTTGTCCTGTCTGACATGTTGACAGCGTCTTTAAAAGTGCTTTCCTTCGCCGATTGGGCTGCATGCCGTCATATAAGTGGAATAACCTTGAGTACGGCATAAAACCCCAAAAATCAAACAAACTAAAATGAAGTATAAATAGAGTGTATTTTTTATCTTTTATAGCCTGTCAAAAAGTTCAGAGGAAACTTGATGTCCTTACTCCCACAAGTCCTCAATACATACAGCTCACAGAACAACTACATAAGGTAGGTAACTGAAAAGTGGCTGAGCAAGGTTCAGTTCAAAAAGATAAAGTTGTATGTTGCATTTATTTTCACTAATACACAGAAGGGTGACGAGAACTTCCTGTGCCCTGGCGTTGTTTTGGGCTAATGGTCCCCCGGAAGTGTGATACACTCATCCATTGAGCTTGCATGCTGTCAAATGAGAGAAATGATTTAGAGGTGGCGAGGGCTTCCTGTGCTCTGGTGGTGTTTTGGGCTATCGGTCCAGCAGAAGTGTGATACACTCATCCATTGAGCTTGC
>JAVFBZ010177560.1:0-15719 GCA_032466195.1 Katharina tunicata
ATTGATGATGTGTGGACTTATTTGGTAGACAAAACTATACTAACAGTAGACAAGAAACAAGTTACTTGGACATGAATGAGAGGGCGGTTAAAGTTGGGGTTTGTTTGGATGCCTTTCAGGCCGTACTTAGGCTACTTCACTCATAGTTTTCGATGGCATGCCACCTCAATGGGTGAGGGAATTCCCCCACGTAACATTATTACCGGGAGACAGAAGAAAAGCACAGGACAAAAAACAGGTCACCACAACAAATCGGTGTACGGCGGCGGCCCTGCAGCTTCAACATTACATCACCAGTGTACCCACCTACTATCTCACAAACATAACACCTCCACATTACATGGGGCAGTCAATGTTAACAGTGGAAGTCATCACACACAAATTGGGTTCAGATTGCCCCTTAGTTACCCCTCCTTTCCATTAACCAATAAGTAAGTTTAATAAAGCGTAAAAGGGTTGTGACGAGGCTCAGTTGATTGGCCGCATTCAGTGTATCTGGTATAGGCTCAAATCGCCCTGTCGTAGGCTGGTTTTCACGAGGTTTCTTCTCAGCTTTCCACCATACATCAGCAACGCAAAGTCATCATATGTACATGTAAGTAAAATACCCCTGAGTACAACATTAAACAGCAAGCAAATAAGTAAATCAATAATGAAGCTTTGTACATGTAAGTCAATAGTGATAACTCTGTATACCTTAAGTAAATCAATAATGAAGCCTTGTACATGTAAGTCAATAGTGATAACTCTGTATACCTTAAGACGGAGCATGCTAGTGTAATTAATTATACAGTAAGTTAGGTTACACAGGTCTATTTGTTTGATAGGGGGGGTCTAGCTGTTCTCCTTTCTTTGGTATGAATATGTGATGGTGGAGGGAGGTTTGTTTATTTGTATGATTAATTGTGTTTTTTTATAATTTAATTAAAGTATTTTCACTAATTTGACGGGTGTTAGTCCAATGGGTGAGGCCACAACAAAACGGCTTCTTGATGTCATTTAGTTCCAAGATTAAGAGCACCTGAGCACATGAAGCACCCACCTGACAATGTGTGATGGAATGCAACCTCAATGTCCTGGCAACATATACAGGTGACAAGACCCAACAACATCGACTTCCTAGAGAGCTCAGCACCACGGGCAGCTCTGCCGAATTAGCTGAAATAACTTGCATGACTACAACTTGAGTCTGGACAACACAACCTGTGCAGGGATGCTTGCCAATGAGCACATCTCAAGTGCTAGTTATAGATAGCAATAGCATACAAGTATAACCTTGGAAGATATCACTGAAGCATGTAAATAGATCATTTACAAAAGGCCTCTGTCAGCACTTTTATTCTTCCTAACACAAACCATACATTAAGATAACAGCTTCACAATGTAACACCCTATAATTGAATCTCATCATTTATTAGACCTGCAGGGCAAGTAGCTAAATATCTGAGGTGGGAATTCCGAACTACTATCCATAGTACTCAGTTCACTTGCCAAAAATGTCCCCCGTTTCGTTAAAATTTTTTAGAAAAAAATTCAAACTGTGACGCCTAATAAATTGAAGCAGATGGTATGAATTATGTTCCTTTAAATAAGAATAATAGATGCATGTAAAGTTATAAGGTTCCCTAAATACACCAATCAAATGGGCATAATGTTTGCTAAACAGACAAGTCAAAAAATAATGAAGCCTTGTTAGTGAGCAGTGTTATATATATAAGTGTTATATGTATATATAAGAAACATGTCGGTGCTGCGATACATCTCATATATTTGGGGAACTACCAGTATATGCCCATGCCTCTGGTGTATGCCCAGATGATTATGCTTATGTGCCTTGTATATTCAGCGAACACTATGCCCATTTCTATGGTTTATTAAGGAAACACTAAGGAAAGCAGACTCATCCCTGCACACAACAGATGCATAGGCATAAATATCCCCAAATATACAGGAGATGTATCACAGTGTAGCCAGCCCATATGATCCTTAAAAAAAGAAGATGTTGGGTCAATGACTGGATTAATTGTAGTAGTTTTACTATAAAAGTGGTGCAAACATGTAGGTTTTGTAGCCTCTATTAAAAGCTAAAGGAGAACTTGTTCCCTTTATAACAAGGGCTGCACTTAATTTCAACTGAACAGGTTTTGTGAGATAAGACAAAAAACTACATCAGCTTGTAATATTTGTGTATCTATGTAAAGTTTTTTTAACATATGAAACTGCAACCAACATATTAACAAAATTATTTATATTATTCAATTCATTTCAGTTATTTGGATTTGGTTCACAATCTGAACTACTTAAAAATGTTAAAAACTATTGGGAAATACAGTTACCATAAATGCTCGACAAATTCGCCACCCTTTACAACTTATTAAACTATATTTTATGCAATGGGTTAGAAGTGTAGTTATGTAATTTTGAAATTTTTATGAAGTTCAGACTTTAAATTACCAGAAAACCCTTAGGGGTCGAAATTGTTGAGGATTTAGGGTACATGTATGATGTTAGTCAATTGTTGCTTTAATACTAAAAGTATAGCAGTTACAAATGTACCTGTAAGGCCACACCATTTAATAAGTTGGATTACAGTCAGATTTAATGAAAATAGCAGAGATGAGGTGGGTGGGTGGGGCTGGGGGAATTATGCGGGGATAAAAATAAAACTATTCTAAAAAACTGTTTTTAATCGACTTTTATTATCATGACACAATCATTTTTTTTCTGCATCAGAAAAAAAATCATACAGAAGAAGATTTTCTTGAGAAGTGTACAAGCAGATTTAAAACAAGTGCGATAGTGTCTACAGCTATTCCAGCCAATTGAGTTAGAACGGCTAACATACATGTATCACAATTCACAAAATAACTTCACTTTTAAGTTTGGATCAATCAATCCGAGAAAGAGAACTTAATTAATGATTTAATTTACTTCACAAATACCTTTCTTGGACACGTGAGCAACACTTTTACAACTTGGACAAAAACGTTGCAGATCAGAAATTTACTCAGTAGAATAAACACTTTTCTATGTATGGGAGAAACAGTTCAAGCAAACTGTTTGTATAAACCTTTTTGTCAATTCTGTGAACTTTTCCATGCTTATGAATGGAAACATCTTTAAAAATCAATTGGGAAGTACATAGTTAGATCAATAAGTGGTAGCTAAACTAGCTATGCTTGCTTTTATACTAACAGTATAGCAGTTACATATGTACCTGAAAGGCCACACCAAGATAATCAGTTAGATTACAGGCGGATTTGAAGAAAATATCAGAGATGGGATTTTTGAAAACTTTTTGATCAGCAATTTCAAAAGTTTACTCAAAAGGAATGAAAAATTAAATTATAAAGAAAGTATTTATATGAATCAGGATGTGAATAAATAGAAGAATGATATAACAAATCATGCAATGAGATCAAATGTATGAGACCAAATATGCTACTTTTGGTTAAATTAAGGGATTTAAAAAAGAAATTCTTATAGACAAGATAAAAAATGTTCAAAATATATTCAATACTTCAACAGGATTTAAAGTGGTAATAAATTAAATTTACATTTAGATGTAAATCCAAGGTTGAACTCATGACTACCATGACTATCAATATTATCGATATACGCTGTTGGATTAGGCCAAATTAAACAAATGTTGCCTCTCACACTTGACAAACTAAGACTTCCGATGGAAATCATACAAAATCCTGGTTTGTTTGTCATAACTACACACATCCTTTTTAAAGCATGAATTGGGGGTGTAAAGTTCAGAAATTCACACACAAGATCCTTCTTTAATTCATTAGTGCATTGGAGGGGTGTTTGCAGAGCTTATAAAGTATTGAGCACCCAATGCGTTTATATAGGCAGCCCCACAGCACAGTTCAGCACGCTTTATTGAAGCATATATACACGGTAAAGCTGCAAAATGAACAAAAGCTTAACATATGTGGACTGGGGACAATTGCAACAAGCCAGTCAAGGTATAACAAAATGAGACATAAAATGGTAATAAATGATCTAAAAGTTAAAGGTAGTAGCAAAACCGTGGCTCATAAAACAAAATAAATACTAGTTAATAAGTAGTCTTTCAGTGTGAGACATTAGTATCTAGGCTTCTTGGGAACATTTATGCAACTTTGCCTCTAGAAAGGTCATATCACACCATGTTACTTTAATAAACTTAATCTTTGATCATTTTTACTCGGCCATCTCATTTATTACCAGAAATGGTGTGCGAATAATGTAAATTTGGATCTGGGTTCCCTGTTTGTGTAGTATAACAATATGTGTAATAGTAAATGTGCCATTCTTCATATAGCTTTAGAATCACCATTCACCGCCAAGATACAGTCAGCTGTGTACATGTAGCAAATGCAGCCACAGAATTGTATTAAGAAAGTTGCTTATTCATATTGTGTAGCCTTAAGTTGCTTGCTGATGTCAATAAAGGTTGAATAAACAGTGTTAGTGCCTCCCAGTAGGTTACTACCACAATTACTTCCATATGATACAAATGTATACCGGTACCATACATGTGCAATTGCCAAGTCACCAACAGGACTACCTCAGCATTGTAAAGAATAGTAGTGAAATTGTATATCTCTAATTTAACCCTTTTTTCTACATAGAAAAGTAAAATAAAAATGAACATATATATGCAAGTGTCAGAGAGTAATCACCATATTTATATTACTTCATATAAATCTTCTAAATATATCATAAATGTTTTGTGTGCACCTGATAGGCTGATAGTTGACAATATTTTTTATAAAAAGAAGGCTGCAATTGTCCAGGACTTCTTAATTCATTCAGAATTGCAATTATCAAATTACTAAACTAACTAAGGATTGAACAGAGATTAAAGATAGTATAGCTAAGGTCATCATGATCTGTTGTTGTTCTAGCAGTAGTGCCATGCTGCAATCTAATTAGCTAAACTACATGTAGAAAGGTGTACAATGCCTTAATCACACTGTATAACAATAGTTCTTATTCATATTTTTAAAAAGACATTAGAACATCGGGGAATAACAGTCACTCAAATTCTAACTGTGAACTGATATTTAACTTGATGATTTGTAATGTATATTTTAAATTTTAATAGTTGAATTAAATTGAAGAAAGCATGTTATTTTCATCAATGCCAAGACCTTTTCCACCCAAAATCTGTGTTCTACATGTACCTCTACATGAAGATAAATTACATGCATCTTTCATGTAAATAATTCACCTATGTTTTTAACAAGACTTCTCATTTTCTTCTTGGTAACCTTCTCATACAATGCCTATGTAAAAGTTTATAAAACTTAAAGATCAGTTCTCCTAAAACGAGTCAAGGTTTCAGCTACGCCGCACTTGGGGCCAAAGAAAGGCCCCTTCCGTTCACAAAAATCAGGAAAACTGATTTTCAAAGGAAGTCCTTATTTTCTTTCTTTACAATAAAAAACAAATTACTGAAAGGAACAGTTCTTTGGGGATTTGAGCAAGATTGTGCTGAAATAAAGATTCAAGAGCTACTTTGACTGTTTGAACTTAATAAAAATGAAACGATAAGTTCTACAGATGTAATGAGTTTGCAATGCTGTACGCCGCTCAAACCTTTTTTACAATACTTACATGAACAGCTAGCCACAATGGCCTGAAAATGGTTGCTCACACAGTCACAAATGATATCCCATGGTGTTGAATATTTTTTAGAGCCTAAAGCAGCCATATATGTACCTTGACAATGACTTTAAATCAGTTAAATAATGAACTTCAACTATTCTTTTGAAACTAATACTTACTAAAATATGAATTTACACGATTGGGCTGTACTACATCTCCAAGGAATACATATGTCATTTCATATAGAGGTTGAACCCCTTTGGCAAGTGCTGATCCGCCATCGTCTGTAACTAAGTCACTGGCTGTGGCCTTGCCATCAGACGTGGGGGAAACTGGATTCGTAACCTCGCTGGTTTGTCCGGAGCTCAAACTTAATAAACAACACAAACTTATCACAATCGTCACAAAAACTTGCTTTAGCCATGGCACCATCATTTCAATGTACACTAAAACTTGATATAAAATCAAACAATTCGGTTAAATGTCTTAAGGTCAAAGATTTCTTAGCCTGCGTAGCTTTCTTTGCCTCAGAACAACAACAACAAAGCTCAAATATGACACAAACTATTTATCGGAGACACCGCTCAACTCTCAGCCACATGCGACTTGCTTATGAATTTCCTATAAAACATAACTTATCATTTCCTTTTTACATTTCGGGTTATTCCCTGAGTTTAAAAAGAGGTGCCACTAAAGCCACATAATCACGACATTTTCACTAACACGAACGTCTGCGACTGAAATGGACGGGTTTCTGTTCCTACCACATGTGACGTCACATGACCACGCCCCGTTTTGTTTAGATTGGGTCAAATTGATTTATGTATGCGTGCATGTGAATCAAAATATACGACCACAGGTCTATATTGCTTGGTATTCTATAAATAGACTTAGTTATAAAATATATAATTATTTATCGATGAAAATGTGCAATTATGTATTTCACGGTAATATACTATTTTTTTCAGACCTGGAAAACTATACAGGCAGGCCTATATGCTAATATATTTTTGAAAAGAGTAATAAAAATTAACACAGGGATATAAGTACGAATTTTAAAATATTTATTTCCAACAAAATAGTTTTTGGAGCTTACAACTACTCGTTAAAATATAGTTTATATCTTCATGACATATCGAATTGACATATTATAAAATGTATTCATTGTAAAATCTGGCACATTCGATATTACATCGAGAATGCTTTAACCTACTTTTGTATCAGTCGAGCTAAAAAATAAATTGAACTCAAAATTCAAATTGAAAATTGGCCCTACTTAATATGCACATGCAGTAACCAAATTAATTGAAAACCGACCTTCGCAACAGATGTATTGAGTGCAATAGCACCATAAGATAATGTACCACAAGTGTTATTTCTCAAAACCACCATCGTCAGTTAATATTATCAGGAATTTATCCTGATTATTTGGCATAATAAACGCTGAAATATTGAGTACTGTTATTGGGTAAGTTAATTAATGTTTCTGAAAATTACAATTAACTCTTCTGAAAAAACTACAGGCTTGTAGAATAAAATAGGTCTAGCGTCGAAGGACAACATTTTTAGAAATTGTTATAGGATGTACTTTGTACATGAAAACCTATTAATTACTTTAATTTTTCAGTTTTCACCTAGGTAAAAAAACCTTTCTAACCAGGTGGTATGTTTCCACCTCCGGTGTCTTATTTTTTAGTTTCCACCTATGTGATAACGTTTGCACCTAGGTGATAACTCCCAGGTTTCATTTTTTCAGTTATCACCTAGGTGAAAACTCTTGAGTTTCTTTCTTTCCCAGTAGGTTTTGATTTTTTTTAGTTAACCGCATGAGTGTCTCCTCATATTGCTTCTTCCCGCTGAATTCAATCAAACTGGAAGAAAAAATTGTTTCTGATGTAAGTATATTTAAAAAGCATATGTGAAGGTCTTAAAGTAGCTACGCTGGCGAATTGAAATGTCTTGACAAAATTTATAAAGACGACCCTTTGAACAGAAATCATGTTTGATGGATGATTTGCATCTGCTTAATTTTACTTTTATTCATTAAAATAACGTTTATAATTCTGGATGCAGTTTTAAGTCTGCTAGAGTTACCTCCCGTTAACAAATGGATGATAGGTGCTTGCAAATATTCGGTACATCGGTATCTAGTTTAAAGACCATTTGATGAAAACCTTCGCCAGTGTATATAACATTTGATTACAACCTTCGCCAGTGTATATAACTGGTCAATCTGCGTTGAAAATCTAGATGGTACTTAATGAGATGCATGGAATACTTAAAAAATCTTAGTACCAATATAATTTGAGTAAAAAAAAGTTACCTGTTCGTTGAAATGACATAATAGTGAACTTTTTCAATTTTTTTAAAATTCAAATTAAACGTTAAGAGGGTTGGGCATTTTCGCTCATAATTAATCAGTGTGTCAACAAAGCCTTCGATTCTGCTGTGGTGAGTGACCTTATTATATGTAACGTGTCAGCGTTTTGAATCTCTTGTATGGGGCGGGTCTAATAACCGTTGATTTAGAGTAACGTTGGTACATCGAAGCCTGACCCCGATTTGGCAGCAAATTGACACATCCTAGTTAAAGTAGTGCACATAGCTGAAGGATGTACTAATTAAGATGGCGCGTATTTATCCAAAAGTTCAGTCTGCATCAACGGTTGAAAAGCCGGATGGTTACAAAAAGGTTTAGAGACATGAGATCCATGGAATACTTGGAATAATGGAATAATAGACATGAGATCCATGGAATACTTAAAAAATCTTAAATTACCAATATAATTTTAGTTTTAAAAAAAGTTACCAGTTCGTTAAAATGACACAAAAGTTAACTTTTTTCTGCGTCTACCTGTGTGAAATTGACGACTTAATTGAGACAAAACTTCTGATGAGGTCTAGCTTAGAATAGACGTCAATGAAACAGTGATGTTTTCATCAGTTCTTATTTTGGGGTGTAGAAAATCCGTAACAAAGTGTGTTTACGGTCGTGATCTTGTCTCCGCAGCTACCATGTCGTTACAGAATCACGTGACTCTGAGACTGAACTCGTGACGCCCGCTGACGTCACGGGCTTTTCCCGAGTATATCCCTTGATGAGTCATCTCAGAGAAATGAACATCTCTCGGCAATCATATTTTCTATGAGGTGGGGGTAGCGGCTACTTGATCGACGAAGATACCATCTCAACCGAGCCACTAACTGCACAACTTTTAATTACAACTTACGGTGTCAAAACTTAAAAAACTAACAGCCAAAAATTGAGACTTGCTTTCAAGATGGCGGCTGGGGAGAAGTGTTAAGAGACGGAAGGTAGGAAATTCTCTATCGGATCGACTGGAACCCCAACACACTCTGACGCTATTTTCGGCCACCGTGAGTCATAGAGTTGTATGACTTCATGAAACTTAGTTAATAGCGGTAAAAAGTAGTGGGAATGACTGTAATTGAAATTATTTATAGGTAGCAGTGTCTTCCATCTTTCTTTGTGATATTCGTAAATTTCAGAATGAAATTGGACTAGCTACTGCTGCTTGTCAAATGTAAACAGTGACATCTCTTGGTTTCTTATGCGCTTAGTTCTCCACGTTTGACTGCAGTCCCTTCTGTAAGGCTCGGCACGTGCTTTATGTGTGTTTTTTCCCCCAGTATATGTAATATTTTCTCTTAATATTAATGCCAGTGCCAGTGGCAAAGTGGAAGTAATATTAAACAAAGGCATTGTCATTATCTTAGTTCTGAATAACACGTTTGCCAAATCTGTTGTTGCTTGGTAGCATTGCTATTTACTTTAAGCAAATATGTAGTGGTTTATAACTGGCATGTTTATTTAGGTAATTAATGTAATTATGATGATTGGTTATTCTGTGAAGTTATTTAAAGGTGCAACATTAGTTATATTACAAGAGGAAATTTCATTTTCACCATCCAAGATGATAATGTAAAGCAATTGTCAATACAAGCAGCTCATAGTGTCTTGTAAGAGAAGATTTTATTCACTTGCTCGACACTTCTATAAATTTATGATCTTGAATGGTTGGTATAATGCTTAAGCTTATAAGTTATACCTACATGTACTTCGCCTAGTTGCTACAAACTAACGTTACTGATTTCTACCCAAAGACAGGTGGATAGCTGAACGTTATTGCCATGATCTTAGGCTATGTTAATTGTTCATGTTTTATTCTTTTATATCGTATATTATAGCGTAAAGCAGTTCATAAAAATTATCTCCGACATTGTATTTTTCTCTCCCTAGAATAATGCCGTTCAGTGGAGATCTGTCCTAAAGAATTGATCACTTGGTTACCATGGATGATGATGATGCTGGTAATGTTATTTCCGAGCCTCTTTAAAATATCTCAGTCGATCTAGACATGGAATGCTAATAATAATATAAACCAGAAGTTAACTTAAAGTCTTTGTTAAATTAACCTCACACAGAATATAATTGCTAAATTTGACTTGTTCTATCTTCTCCACCACCTACCTCAATGATTACAGCGGGTGGTACACTGGTTGGGTGGGAGCCTCCTGTGCCCTGGTGCTCCCTGAGCTAAGGGGCACTGAATGCCAATTTGTTGTGGTGTCCTGTTATTGTTAATGTAAATGTTTTGTCCTGTCTTGCATGTTGCCAGCATCGTTTAAGGTGGTTCCCTTCACCAATTGGGCTGGCACCTGTCGTGTAAGTGAAAAAAACGGCGCAAATCAAACAAGCAAACAAATTAATGATAACATTTCGGGGTGGAGGAGGTGAATTCGTCCAGGTATTCCATACTAAATAGTTTCCCTGACCCTCCATATTTGAAAAACTAATCAAACTAATTCATTCACTTGTATGCAGTCCACAAAAAGGTTTTGGTTTAGGTGCCCTGGCATAAATTTGTCAGCTCTATCAGCCCATTTTTAGTATTGGGAGAAGTAAAAAATACCTTCATTTAACTGATATTGTAGCAGCTTATAATGTTTAGGGTGCATGGTACATTTTTAAACAACCCAACCCTGAGGTACCCTAGAATTGTGATAATGCTGAATGTATCTTGGTAAATAAACTAAATGTACCTTAAATGCCATCTTTTCTTCTTGCTAATTAATAGCCTATTTCATGTTAAAAATCTTTGACTATGATATTTCAGTTTGTCTTACATGAATGAAGACATTGTATCCAATACCTCTTATCACTCTTGTGTATGGCTTTTACCTTGCAATTCTAATTGTCTCGGATTGATTTGCTCTGCTTCTTTCAATAGATAGAAGGGCGTCGTTACGGTTAAATTTTGATCTTGGAAATGGAAACCAAAAGACATTTTGCACGACTGTCCATCGTCCATGTTTGTAAGTATTTATTTATTCATTCATTTCATATGTATGGTATTGTCAGAATGTGTAATATGATATTCATTACCAAGTTTTCTATATTTTTTATGGTGTTATGTGTTACTGTTACATATCATTAATGAGAATTTTAAAATCAGTTCATGTGTGCATGAATTTTGACTTTTTTTACTCTAAAGAGTTTTATTATTACCCCAAGAAATAAATATCTGATAAAGATTTATGTGAAACAAGGAGTGGACAGTACTTGTCTAAATAGTACTGGCATCTGTGAAATAGAACAAATTCTTATTTTCGCCACACCATTACATTCTATTATGTGAAACGTTGACTTTTTTGTGATCTGTCCGTTTTCTGACCCATGTTATTGCTTTTAGCATATAATGGTAAAGGCAAGCTTTTAGCTAAGATTTGAAATCAGGGTGTCTCGCAAGGAAATTTTATCACAGATAAATACGATCAGGGTCCAGCCTATGCCTCGGAAGTTCCAGTTCTCCAGATTACCATCAGATGCATTTTAAGTCCCTTCCCCAAAACTTATTTCACTCCAGAAAATGTTTTATTTTGATGGGGTTTTCCCCCCAAATATTGTGTCAACCCCAATATGGGGCAAATCATGAAGAGGATAAGAGCTCATTGCATGCATGTAACTTGCGATTTAAAGAAAAATAATACAACTTAGGATTTTTTTATCTACAAAAAATGATTTTTGACAGTGAATCCTTCTGCTAGTGTCGGTGCTTGGGTGGGAGCCTCCTGTCCCTGGTGCTCTTCTGAGCTGAGCGGCATCAGGAAGCCATTTTGATCTGGTGTCTTGTTTTTTTGTCCTGTAAATGTATTGTGGCGTCTGTTTTCTGTGTTGCCAGTGTTGCTTAGGGTGGTTTCCTCCACAGATTGGGCTAGCACTCTGTCATACGAGTGAAATAACCTTAAGTACGGCTTAAAACCCCAATCAATGAAACAAAAAAACAGCACATTGCTAGCTGAAAGCCTGGGCAAGGGTGATTTCCATCTTAATAACATGCTGAAAAGAATACATAAAATGGACTTGAAAAGAATCATGATTCTCTGGATGTTGCCAAGAGATTTGGTTCATATTTATATTTAATAACTGACTAGCAAAACTGGGTATAACCTGAAGTGTTTTATGTTTATTTAGTGTTGGACTGAATGCAAATGAAGGAGGCACACCGCCAAGTAACATGGAGCTGGGGCCTCCAAATGAAAAATCTCCGACACTTGCGAGCATGGGCCACAGAACGCAAATGTAAGCTTCTTGTTTATTAGTATGATTGTCTGTAGACACAGCAATACAATTTTTTTAATTTGGATGGAATGATATTTTCTCCGTTGGGAATTTATTAAAGTTATATTTTTTAAACATGTTGTCACTGGTTGTTGGCAGTAACTGATCAAACCAAGGTTTCTCTCAAATCAGGTGCCTCGGGAAGCTAAATTGTTGTTATTTTGTGTCTTGTGTTTAATAGTTCTGTGCTGGAAAAAAAATGTCCGTACTAATTTATGCAATATTCTTTATCTTTCAGTGAGCGATTGCGATCACAGGGATTAGAATCAACTGGAAAGCTTCAAATTTCTCCAGAATCGGTACAAATTTCACATTTGCTCATTTATTGTAGACACAATTGATAATAATATTCATTTCATCAGATGTGTAATGATAACTTCAAAATATTGATTCTAATCATATACTTTATAAAGAATTATGTATGACATGTATCCTACATGTAGCTTTAAAGCATGGGCAACTGTTACATCTCATTAGAGGTGATACCCTAAGAAATCCAAAGATGCAAATGAATGCAAAACTAGAATTTATTTTTTATCCATCCACTCAATGTGAATCATTCTCAATATTACTTGACAATAAATTAAGTATTTGTCAAGCATGCTAGAGAGCTGTGTCATAATTGTTGTGCATGTCTTCTGGTTTTTACAGCTGTTGTTAACTATTGTCTGCTTACCCCACTTCGACATACAGCACATGTTCCACCGGTCTGTAAACCTTACAGATACACGAGGGAAGCAACAGAGATAGCTCGTTGGCTTTTAAGAGGTTTCCTTATCAGTTTCCACTCAGCTGCCGATCTTTGTCATGACATTGAAACAGTGGGTGATTAATCTCAGATGTAAACATATCAATTTGAGAAATGGCATCTGGCCCCAAAAATGATTAATTTGTAACCTAAAATATGATGGGTTTTGGCTTTAAAATAAAAAAATTTCAATTTATTTTCAGACTTACGATTTCACTGCTGAAGATCTGGATGATTTAGGGGAGATTGGAAGAGGAGCTTATGGCACTGTCAATAAAATGAGACATAAAGAAAGTGAGACAATTATGGCTGTTAAGGTTAGTGATCTGGACAATTTCTTCTGGGACTACGATACCATATGCATTATAAAACACACGTTGGCAATGAAATGCGAGAAATATTTTAAGTTAATTGGAAATGTGTACTGTTCTGCTTTGTAACTTCATGAAACATGGGGAGGCCCCTTTCTGATTTTTTCCCCATAATTACGTCTTAACCTAAGATGTTTTGCTTGTCGTCTATGCAGAACAGAAATAACAGGCAGTAAGAACAGATTAAAGATTTGGGAAGAAAATAATTGTAATTGCATTTTGATAAAAAATGACAATCTTTTTTCATTGTTTTAAAGCTGGAATTCCAATCCAACAAACAAACAAATCATTGTTTTAAATTGCAGAGAATTCGTTCCACAGTGGATGAAAGAGAACAGAGACAACTATTAATGGATTTAGATGTAGTTATGAGAAGCAACGAATGCCCCTTTATTGTTCAGTTTTATGGTGCTCTCTTCAAAGAAGTAAGTTCGTTGTTTAGTTTAATGGAAGTCGTCAACACTTTTACTTTTTTTTTTGGTAAGTTATAATACTTGTTTACTGTAGTTTGTCACTAGATTAGAATGTCACTGACTTTCTTCAGAAGAGTCTTAAAATTTAAACAGAGTTTTCTATGTTTTTCGTTTAAGAGGAATTTACCTGCCGATAAGATTGCAATATTCTTGACATGTTATTTATTATTCCTAACATCCAGTCCTCTGGTGTCCTTGTTAGTAGCCAATGGGGTTCATGGTGGTTTCCAGCACCCACAGGGCTTGCATGCCGCCATTTGAGTTACCTCATGTTTTGTGAAAAACCACAATTGGTCAATCAATTTGGACAAAACTTTGTCAGTGCGTTTTGACTGTGTATGATAAATAGCAGTTTCTCGCGGCATCACAGATTAATTTTTTACAAATATTTTTTCTTTTTGGACAGGGTGACTGTTGGATATGCATGGAACTGATGGACATATCATTAGACAAATTTTACAAGTTTATTTACTGGAATCTCCATCAATCAATACCGGAAGAAATCCTAGGAAAAATTACAGTAGCTGTGAGTATGAAAACGGTTCTAATAAACATGCAAGAAAGACGTCACATGTAATGACAGATTGTTGACTGGAGCTTTCAGGCTTTGGCCCTGTGAGAGCTAACTGGGATTTCTTGTGCTGTCGTGTTTTGTGTGACTGTGTGTCTTATGATTGTTGTGTATTGTCTAATTCTGTTGCCAGTGCAACATTAGGTATATAGAGGAAGATCTTGATTGGCTTCACATATTGTGGGGTGTTTTTTCACTATGTTTTTTCTCGGTTTTACACCATACACCAGAAAGCCTTCATATTAGCAAAGGGAACATGAATACAATATTAAAAGACTTATAAAATAAATGTTGTCAGTGACATAGAAAGTGGTTTCCTGTACTTTTTGGGTTGACACACTGGTATTAGAGTGTAATAACTTGACATAACTTAACCAAGTAATTGCATACAGTATGATTGGTAACGTTTTAAAGTAAAACAGGTAGTTGAGTATTGTCATGGAAATGTCTCTTAAAACAATAACTTTGAATTTTATTCATTTTATCATAACTGTATTTTTATGCCACATATTTAAGCGGTATTCTGGAAAAAGTTAACAACCAAACTGAAAGTACAACCAGTCAACTTATAACATTTTATCATTTTCTTCCACAGACCCTCAAGGCACTTAACTATTTGAAAGAGAAATTAAAAATTATTCATAGAGGTAAGTGGCTTAACAAGTTTCTTACAGAGAAGCTGCAGTAAGATTCTCTCTGTATGTATCTTTACAGAACTAAGTATTAATTTCTAAATATGTGTACTCGCAAATATACATGGAGAGTACAAGTGACTACACATTTTATGGTTGTGTTAAGAGTCGCTGTCTGCTGTTGGACTACAGCACCGTAATATGAGTGAAATACCCTTGAGCACAGCGTTAAACACTAATCAATCAATCAATGACAGATTTTTATCCAACAAGCCTCCCTCACCACAAGATGCCATGCTGTGGCTCCGTGGTTGAGCATTGGACTAAGGAGCCCCCTTCACTGAACCCAGACTAAGTTCGATCCCCCCTGTGGACCTTAGGTATATAAGGGAAGTTTTCCGGTGGCTGCAGAGTTTCAGGGTGTTTTTTTTTTTTACGAGGTTCTTCACGGTTTTTCCACCATACACTGGCAACGCAAATTAATAATTAATAATAAGTTATCATATAGGTGAAATAGTCTTGAGTACAACATTAAACACCAATTAAACAAAGAAACAATCCCTCTCCAAGATTAGATTAATTTAAAACAAATGAAAAAAGGTGGCCACAGACCACCATTAATTTTACATAAGCCGTAATGTTAACGTTTGGTTCCGTAGCTCCTTCCCAAACTTTCG
>JAVFBZ010177581.1:5646-15714 GCA_032466195.1 Katharina tunicata
ATGGTGAAATAGATCATTAGAATGTTGTTGCAGAATAATTCAGTTGTTAGTGGTACATCTGGTCCTAAGAGATCATGCCTGTACACTGTAGTCCATTCATTCGACAGTAACACTGACAGTTTGTATACAAGTTGTCAAAACTTATTATCTGTCAAACAAATTTCTGGTGTTTTGCTTGGTCAATTTGCCTGGGGTAACAAAATTGACATCACCCAGTGGTTGTAATATGTCTCTGGTGACAAATAGACAAACATGCCCCCCCCTCTTCTTCAAATTTTGTTTTCTAAATTTAATAGCAGGCCCTTGAAGTCACCTGGTGCTCTCTGAGCTAAGAGGCATCAGAAGGTGAACTTGTTGTCCAGTAAATGTACTGTAGTGGCTTCTTGTTGCCTGTGTCCTTCAGAGCGGTTTCCTTCACCCATTAGACTGGCACACTGTCATGTGCGAGAAATAACCTTAATCAAACAAACAATCTGAATTTAATTATAATTGATTGTAAAATTTGAATTTAGTTTTCAGGGGCATACTTTCAAACATTATTTAATCTCCATCACAACATTTAAGTGACCTCAAAATATCGAAAACAGGTCAATTGTTGACATCTTCTTTTTTTTTTTAGGTCAACGTAATCTGACAGCGTTGTTAATAGAATATCTAATTTAGAACATTTAATGTAAAAAATTAAATTGAATTGAATTCAAGTTCTCATACTTGTTAAGTTTGTTTTTTTCCTCGTCGGTTAAATATTTAATTTAAATCTTAATGTATGGCGTACATCCCGGATTTCCATTTTAAGTTCCAGTTTAATTTCTTATGCTTAGATCTAAATAAAAAGGTCAGCAAACATGTATACAACAAAATATTTATTGCTTGAGTGAATTTGCCGGTTCAGTAAAGCTTGTCTGCTTCATTTTCTAATTTTGGTTTGTAGATATCGCACTGATCCCGTCTGCATGTATTCAGTAGATTTAACTGGCTTGCTTGTACAATCCAGTCTTGCATTTTCTCTGTCAATTTACGGCTGTTTACCACCGTCACTTCTTGCAATAGCGCCCCATGTCTACTGTTGGAATACAGGGCCGTCATATAAGTGAAACACCAATCAATCAATCTTGAAATTATATATTATAGCTGGAGCCTTTGGAAAAAAGTTACGGTTAAAACCTAGGAGCTCTAAAATGAAAGTATGGTTGGAACAAATGCCATTGTTGAACAAATGCAAATCTGCCAGACTGTAAATTAACTCAATCCCAGCTGTAAACAATATGCAACTCCAAACTTAAACATAAGATATGTATACTGTATATACAGGGTGTTTTCAGGCTAAGTGTCCTGCTCGAATATTTATAACAATTTAAGTGTGAATTCATGCTGAACACATAATAAGATAAACATGCGAGTGTTGATGAATTTTCACTGCACCAAATCAGGTCGACATTATCATGTTAAAAAAGGAGAGCTTTGTGAATGGTGAATTTATGGTTTAATAGAATCCGTGTGAACTACATGTAAAACAGTTTATACTCGGTCAAATTAAAAAGTTGAGGAAATCTGTATTTATTGGCAGTGAATTTTCTTGTACTAAAATGTTGTAAATTCATCTGTTAGTCTTTAACAGCCTAATTTTTAAACTCTTTGTTTTTGTGTTTCAGCTGAGTGCTAAGCGTGAGGCGTTCTTTAAAATGGAACCTCCGGCTCCTAAGTTTGATCCAAGTGCTCGTAGCGCCTTGTCGGATAGAAGTGAACGAGAGCGTCCAGAACGGCCTCATATTCGAGAGAGAGAGCCTGTGGACCACGACAGATACATGGAGAAGAGTAGCCGTGACAATCACAAAGAACTGGAGGGCTACGTAGGGTTTGCTAATCTTCCCAATCAAGTCTACCGGAAAAGTGTCAAGAGAGGATTTGAGTTCACACTTATGGTTGTAGGTATGTATTTGACTCTCCATTGAATCCAGTGATATGCAGATAGTTGGCTGGGGGTAACGGTTGCAGCGCCCCCCTGGAGCAACGTGAGCTATTACAGGGGCACCAAGGTGTTTATTTTCTATGACATCTAATTCTGTTATTTGCCGAGGCAATTTTAGCAGACCGCCACGTCAGATGAGTGAAATGACCTAAATGATGATTTTAAAAACTCAATCATCCAAGGAGGCAAAGAGAGCAATTTATATGTATATATTTCTAGAAACTTGTCTCTGAGAATTTATCTAGAACATGAGATTATTTATCAGCTTTAATTAGTCTATATCCCTGTGCCAGTGTGATTACCCTTTATAAAAACATATATTTGTACTTATGCATAGTTTTTTGGGTTTTTTTAAATGAAATCTGAAAAAATTATATTCAACACAAATTAGCTTTTTGACACGTGCCCGGAAGGAAACTTTCCCTGTTAGTGATTCTCTCAAGAAAAGGAAATTTATGTATACCTTAAAGCCTTAATAAGTGCATGTCTTTCCGGGTGGTTGGCTGGGAGCCTCCCGGGCCCAGGCTGTGTCTGAGCTATGGGGCATCAGGAGGCTGATTTTTTGGTTTTGTAAATGAACTGTCGTCTTCTGTGTAACCGGCGTGGTTCAGTGTTGTTTTCTTCACACATTGGGCTGGCACGCCGTCATGTAAGTGAAATAAACTTCTTTTAAGTACGGCGTGAAACACCAATCAATCAATCAACTCGAGCTCAATGGACATACAAGACAAAGTTTCAAAAATGTTCAACAAAGCATTATAAAACATTTCTACTGGAGATGATGTGCGTGTGTAGGTATCCGTGACAGAACAAACATAACAGGTTAATAACACCTGTGGTAGAAATACCTGTGAAATGTGGGTCATGTTGTGAGTGGAATAGTAAATAGAGACACACAGACACACCTTTGACTCCATCATGTTTCAGAGACATTCACCTGAAGAATGAGCACAGCCCTAAGTAAGAACAAAAATACAGGCCAGAAACAGACAAAAATAGGTCACGCTGATGTAGTGATGTAGATGTGAACCATAGCATCTACATTTAGAAAGGATCCAGATACATTGTTCACATGCTTCCTGGTCTCATTGTTAGAAATGTAATCAAAGGTGGATTCCTTCATAAACTGTGTTGGCATGCACTCAAATCAGTGAATAGACTTTTAGTATGGTTTAACAAAAAAAAAAAAAAAAAAGCTTTGGTTTAAGTTTGATTGTGTCTGGAATGGAATGGTTTAACAATACTTTTTAAAGCCAAAACGACATATAACACTTTGTACATTTTGAAAATGTATATCTGAGATTTCATAGGTAGACTTGGCAAATGCCTTTTTTTGCCATTTGCCATTCTGAAGATGGAGTACGTCTACCTCCGAAAGCTCAAATATACATTTTTAAAATGTTTAAAGTGTTATTTGTCGTTTTGTTTTTAACAAGTATTTTTATACATACATTGGATATGATGAAAATAGTATGTTCTTGCTGCTATAAAACCTGTGGAACTTGAACAGAACATTACACATTTATGGCTGTGCTTACCCTAAATGCTCAACAAATTCGACCCCATTTACCACTGATAAAACTACAATTTATGCAAAGGTTAAGAAGTGTAGAAACACACTGTTGAAATTTTTAAGAAGTTTATACTCTAAGCTACAATAAAATATAAGTTTTAGTTCCAATCTCACATTAATACCTTCAATAAATGACTTGAAACATGTGCCCATGGAGGTCAAATTTGTTAAGCATTTAGGGTATATAGTTTTAGTGCACTATGAACATGTACATCTCATAAGGTTGTTTTTCTGCTACATACACGTACGTGTGAGATGTCTGTTTCTGGTGATTAGGATCTTTCCACCTGTCCACACCTTGATACCACTCCTGTGTTATCATCTCTCTGGCTTTGTTTCTGTCATGATCTGGTATACCAGAGAGAAGTCTGCTTGTGACAATTAGTCGATTACTGTACACTGGATCTCATAAAATAGAGAGTGAAGACCTTTCTCAATTTTGGGTGCCATGAAACTAACCAGTAACTGTATTGTAGTAGTAATTTACTCCAGTATAAAGAGGTTGGATTACTGTGAAATAGGAACTAACAGAAAAAAACTGCTTTGTACAATTACATGTATGTCCACTTCATTTATTTACCTGAATATACTGCTACTACACCTTGAGTTTATTGACCTCTGAATACACTACTCCATAGTCCATTGACCTCTGAATAGACTACTCCATAGTTCATTGACCTCTGAATAGACTACTCCATAGTTCATTGACCTCTGAATAGACTTCTCCATAGTTCATTGACCTCTGGATACACTACTCCATAGTTCATTGACCTCTGAATACACTACTCCATAGTTCATTGACCTCTGAATACACTACTCCATAGTTCATTGACCTCTGAATACACTACTCCATAGTTCATTGATTTCTGAATACACTACTCCATAGTTCATTGGCCTCTGAATACTTATTCTTACATTGGCTGTCAATATCTTACCATCTTTTTCTGTTATTGTCGGTATGGTTGATTATACTTACATTGACTGTCAATATCTTACCATCTTTTTCTGTTATTGTCGGTAGGGTTGATTATACTTACATTGGCTGTCAATATCTTACCATCTTTTTCTGTTATTGTAGGTGTGGTTGATTATACTTACATCGGCTGTCAATATCTTACCCTCTTTTTCTGTTATTGTCGGTATGGTTGATTATACTTACATTGGCTGTCAATATCTTACCATCTTTTTCTGTTATTGTCGGTATGGTTGATTATACTTACATTGGCTGTCAATATCTTACCATCTTTTTCCGGTATGATCTGTATTTTTTTAATTCTTTATTTCTTTAGCGAGGATAGCCCACAGCCACAAGGTCTCAACATTAAAAGAAAATTACAAATTCCACATACATTTTCATAATACATTCATTTTAAAGAATAGAATTAGTTAAGTGCTTAGAACATTTGGTATTAATAAAAATGTGAATAATATTGACGCATGACGCTTAGAAGACATAAATCTAGAAACTCATTCAATTTACACCTTGACCCTTTTTCCCCATGGAGTACATACTGTTGTGTTATTCTCCCTTCATCAAGATTAAACCTAACTGAACTGATTATACTAAGATAGAAGATTCAGTAAATTTACAACACCCTTATTGAAGACATATATAAACCACATGTGTGTGTCAGACTGCTATTTAATACCCTGTCCACTGAAATGAAAGTAACCATGCTTCCTGATTAGGTCTGACTGTTTACCACAAGAGGGCCTGTTTACTACAAGAACGCCATCTGGTATGGGCTTGTGAAGTAAGACTAGGAATGTGTTACTTGTAACAGAACCTACTTTCACAATTTGCAATCAGACAATCGGCATATAAAAAAATAAAATGACTGATAAATGACTTACTAATTGTGAAACTTTTTACCTTATTTTATTATAGTTAAATGCACACACATTTTTGCTATATTCTGTTAGTGTAGCACACTGAGTTTGAAACTCCTCAGTCAAATGACAAAGGCTGCAAAGAGTGTTAAAATGTTAACCTAATTTACAGTACAACTACAACATTTATTGTAATCATTTTATAATAAATATTATGGTGTGACGACCCTCTTAAAGTTCTCTTTTTAGCCCTTTTCATTCATGGAACATTCTGTCCATGTGTATATGTCAAGGAATTCCATCCAATACGAAACTCTTTTAATACCTTTGATTCCCATTGAATATTGAGCCCGTGTACATTTGTGAGTACACAACAGGCTTATCAATATCAGCTGTAAGTACTTCCATGCTCCATGGTTAGCGATACAGAACAGCCAAAGTGGGATTTGAAATTCTGAATCAGGGTAGCCATTTTGAAAATAGTTAATGCACTAGAAAATTAACATCAAGTGAGAAATTCATTATTTATGACTTAAATATTGGTGTATGTGAGAATGTTTAAATCTTCACCATAGGTTCACCTGTAAACATACATTTAGTAGGTTTGCAGTTTGCTGCATTGGTGTTGATTACTTTACATGTTTGAGAACATAAAGGATTGAGTGATTGTTCTAGGACTGTTAACCATGGCCCGGTTATAACTGACTTCAGTGCCAGTGAAATTACTCTTGACAAAACTATATAAGGTACCCATCTACATTAAAGGGTCTATATGATAGCAACTGATAATTTGAGCTTACCTGGTTTGGTCAATTATCTGATTCATTGTAAGAAGGCCAAAAACAAATAGACATAAGTATAACAACTATTGATATTTCGTATGTGTTTTGTTTGTGTTTTTCAGGAGAGTCCGGGTTGGGCAAGTCTACCTTGATAAACTCTCTCTTTCTCTCTGACCTGTACAGCCCTGAGTATCCTGGGCCATCACATCGCATACAGAAAACTGTCAAGGTAAACATTCCACACAGAAACTGCTTGGAGTTGAAACCATGCATCATTTATCTATCTGTCAATTAAATGTTCATTGGAAGTAAGCTAAATGGAAAAATGACTTCAGCTCTATATAGTTTTGTACCAAAATTTATCTTAGCTAGCTTTATCATTAAGTAATAATTCAAAACCAGGCTTAATTACTCTGTGTTTTCAGGTAGACACCACACTTGTGTCACTTACCTGTCTGTTTACTACTTGTGTTTACAGGTAGATACCACACATTTATCACTGACCTGTCTTGATTACTTTGTGCTCTCTTGTAGACAGTACACTTGTATCACTGGCTTGTCTTGTTTACAGATAGACACCACACATGTATCACTGACTTGTCTGTTGATTACTTTAATTATTGTTTACAGGTAGACACCACACTTTTATCACTGACCTGTCTTGATTAATTTATGTTCACAGGTAGAAACCACACATTTATCACTGACCTGTCTTGATTACTTTATGTTTACAGGTAGATACTACACATTTATCACTGAGCTGTCTTGATTAATTTATGTTTACAGGTAGAAACCACACATTTATCACTGGCTTGTCTGTTGATTACTTTAATTATTGTTTACAGGTAGATACCACACTTTTATCACTGAGCTGTCTTGATTAATTTATGTTTACAGGTAGAAACCACACATTTATCACTGGCTTGTCTGTTGATTACTTTAATTATTGTTTACAGGTAGATACCACACTTTTATCACTGACCTGTCTTGATTACTTTTTGTTTACAGGTAGACACCACACATGTATCACTGAAGGAGAATGGAGTCCATCTAAAACTCACTATTGTAGATACTCCTGGGTTTGGAGATGCTGTGGACAATAGTAACTGGTCTGTATCTATCTTGTCATTAAAGACGTTTCTGTGAAATTCTTTTAACTCTAGGGCAGGGCAATAAACATCAATCATATCAATTAAATAAAGCACTTTTAAACTCGAAATGTAAAGGAAAATTTTGCTGACAAATAGCAGAGTTCCAGTGCTATTTAAAGTATTAACTCATCAACTTGGACACTTAATAGAAATAAATCATGGCCCTATTCTGCTTAACTGGATTTAGACTGGTTCAATGCAACCTATATTATAACTCTCTTCTCTGTTCGGCTGTTAACTCAGTCAAATGTAAAGAGTTACTAAAAATTTCAACCAAATGAAATAAACTGAAAGCGTTTACAAATTTGGTATGTTAGGAACACAAAAATTGTATTATTATCAGAAATGGCAAGAACCCTTTTATGAGGAACGTCCATTCGAAATAAGTAATAATTATATTAACTATTTGTGACGATTGTTTTACAGCTGGCAGCCAATCACAGATTTCATTGACAGTAAATATGAGGAGTACTTAACAGCAGAATCTAGAGTAAACAGAACCACAGTAGTAGACAGCAGAGTTCACACATGTCTCTATTTTGTAGCTCCTACAGGACATGGGTAGGTACTTGTAACTATCCATTTGGGCAGCCTCTCTGAGCAAGTCGCCATCTGCAAGCCGATTTGTGGTGCTGTTCGGTTTTTGTTTTTTTTGTCTTCTAAACATACTTTTGTTATATGAGTGAAATAACCAGAAGTATTATGTCAATACTGCCATAAACAAGTACGAATGTACTATGGACAAGGAACTTAGTTCCCCCACCCCAGCAGAATTTTCATAGTTAAAGATTTAGGAATTAGACTTGAAAGAAGAGAAACCTGTCAGTTAGTTATATTATGGTATTGCCTGACGCAATAACTCTTCATATCCGTGTAAAATAGCACAGCATTTACTACAAAGTGAATAACACGCTGAAATCATTATGAGTTAAAGCAAACATTAATAATATTATGAATGGCCTTTTGATCCAAAAGAGATTTGCTCTTCTGTTTTTGATAGATTTATTTGTAAATAATAAACCAGCTATCTTATTCTTCCTATTGCCTTCAAAAGCTGGCCAGTCTGTAGTGAAGTAAAGCTAGGCTGCAGCTGAGAGATATGATGTGAAAGATACATGTTTCCTTCTTCTATTAATCCTAGCTGTCAACCTCAGCCCACAGAGAGTTAGGAGGATTTCATACAAGCTCTACAATAAGCCTACTGTCTGAGCTGATACTCTTGCTAAATGGTATCAGAGAGTAGTGTTTTGTATACAAGGAGTTGTCTCCTCTTCAATACATGCCTGACTGAAAAAGGATGTCAGATACTAATTGATTTAAGGAATTCTTAGTACACAAATTACAATTCAAAAATTGTAGGAAGGAATTAATGTTTTTAAAAGATTTTTTTTTTTTTTATCAGTTTTTTTGGCATATACATTTTTAATGATAGATTTTTGTTTATTTCAGGTTAAAGCCTCTAGATGTTGAATTTATGAAACGGCTACATGACAAAGTTAACATTATTCCTCTCATAGCAAAGTCTGATACCATGACCCCAGATGAATGCAGGGAATTTAAGAAAACAGTAAGAACAATTTTTTTTCTCAGTTTTTTAAGTGTTGGTCCTCTGGCTAAGGGCAGTATGTTTAGAGCTTACATTCATACTGTCAGACTTAGCACTGGAGGAACATTATCTTTCCAATGGAGCTTATTGCGTAAGTGACTTAATATTATTTGGTTGTGTTACCGTCACTGCTTATTGTCAGAATACACTGTCATCATATAATGGAAATTTTCCCGGTCGCAGGGTGGATTTTACGAATACATATACATTTTTAAGTACAGCCATTGTATAAGTAAAATATCCTTGAATAAGGGCCCTCTGGCTCAGGGGAGTATGTTGAAAAATTGCACTGGAGAAACCTTATCTTTCCCATGATGCTAATATTTGAAGTGACTTCACATAATTTGGGTTGTGTTAGAGTCACTGCCGTTCTGTAAGAGAAATACCCTTAACATGGCATTGCGTAAAACTCCAATCTATCAACCCTCCGTTGAAACAATCTAAAATTGTGTCAGGATATGTTTACGGTTTTCTTTAAATTGTTTTGTCATTCAGTCTAGCTGAAGCCTCTAGTTATAATTTGAGAACTCGTTGCTGTTACTTTTCAAGAATTGAATCATTTTTCTTTCAGATATTAAATGAAATTGCTCAGCACAAAATAAAGATTTATGAGTTCCCTGATTGTGATGATGATGAAGAAAACAAACTACAGAAGAAACTAAAGGTTTGTTATTTATTCGAAACATAATACTTTTTCTCATTAATATAAATATAAATCATTTGCCAGCACTTCGTCAAATTAACCTGCCTACAAACCACAAACTAACACTTCCTCAAACACCACTCATGCAAACAACCACAAGTATGACGTAGAAAGAAAACAGTATAACTTAAATTCATAATAAAATTTGAATATACTATTTTCACTTTAATAATTAGAACAGCCAGAGAAAATTTAAGAAAACAACAAAAAAAAATTCCTGGAAATTAAGACAAACAAAGAAAAAGGAGGTTTTTCAAAACAGCCTTAAGTATTTGTGCTTAGATTTTTTTTTTTTTTTTACATATTTCTATATATTTCTTCACTTGTCTTTTTTGAAAAACCAAAAGCTTTTATGTCCAAAGTCCAAGTTTTATTTTCTCCTTCCAATAATGTAATAATGAATGAACAATAATACATTGTTGTTCTATTGCAGGACCGCGTACCTTTTGCAGTG